>BGPR01000154.1:676027-940074 GCA_013235015.1 Araneus ventricosus
GCATCTTTTTTGACATTTATTGAGTGCATCTTTTTTGACATTTATTGCGTGCATCTTTTTTGACATTTATTGAGTGCATCCTTTTTGGCATTAGGGGATAATGGCCTTTGTTGCTAAAAATCCCATCTCACCACATCTCAATCAATCAATCAATTGGCTTGTATTGATCTTGTTTGTTTATGTTAGTGATGTCATATTATGGATGTGTACATTTCCTATGACATCACAGCCAATCAGGTTTTGACGCATGTTCCATCTGACTATACAAGATGGTATGTTAGATTCTTTAAGTTAGCTGTAACATAGTTGTGTTGCTGCACTGGTTGGCATGACGGATTAAGGATGTAAACATGTGGATAGAAATGTTTTGTTTTTATCATTTTTAAGTTTATTTCTAGCAAGAAATAAAAGTTAATTTTTATAAAAATGGATTAGTTATTGTCTTACAGCAATTGTCGATCCACCATTTCAGCATAATATAAATTCCAACATGCCCGTCTAGTGCATTGCGCCCAAACTCACAGGTGTGAATATTGCTCCCGACGGAGGGTTAACTTTAATACAGAACATAAGAGTAGCCTACAAAGACAGTTTTTAATTCTTTTTTGTACTCAAAACGCTTCAGAATTATGCACTGTAATTAGATAAAAAATAATAATAGATGTTTAAGGTTTGACCAAAGAATTATTCAAAACAGCTCCCCTCCCCCCAGTTCGGTTAACCGGGTGTTATACTGTATTTCGGAATCACTATTAAAATTCTCTGTGAAATATGTCATAACTAATTAAAACCCTTACCTGTCGACAGGTCAGCTTGTTTGCATGGATGAGAAGTTATTTGCTTTCCAGTTCCAATAGAATGGCTCTTCAAAGCAATTGGAGCTGAAATGTAAATAATTAGGGATTAAATATGTACAATTTAATATATCCATGTTCCTACACATGCTTTTATGGACTCATTGATCAGAAACAAATAACAATGAAACAATAGTTCTACAAAAAGTTTAATTTTTTAAATTTAACTTAATGAATAATCTTCAGGACAAATAAAACCAGCTATATAAGCTTGGATTAAACATACAGTGTAGTTTTGTAGAAAGATATACTGCAGGATACTATTTGTAAAGGAATAATATTGTATAAATATCATATACTTAATAAACATAAAAACTTAATAATAAAAGACTGGTAATAATATTATTGTGTGATATTAACAATAATTTTTTAACAGAAATAAATTTTCATGTTAAATCAAATCCTTCAAAATGTTGGGGGGGGGGGGGAGAGAGAGGTACTGAAGCAACCAAAATAGATGACATTAAAAAAGAGACTTAAAATTGAATACTGAAGGATTTTAAAAACAAATCTTGCCATTAAAAAAAATTTTGGCTGCTAAACCTTCACCCCTTTCATTTTAGATGACAGCAAAGAAAAGACTTTTGGATCCAATGTGAAAAATAAATACAGAAGCTTACATAAATCACCGATGTGAGAAAAGGTGAAATTAAATTAATAAATTCTGAAAGCAATAATCATCCTTTTGGCAAACCTGTTAAATGTGTTTGATTTAATGTGCAAAATCTGTTGATGTAGATAATAGTGACAATGAGAAAACAAATAAATGGATGCTAATTGCAGGATGCTGGTGAACAAAACAAGCAGAAATATACTCACAATTTTAAATTAAATAATATACTGAACCAATGCAAAAACTCACAGCCATTGCAGTACTTTTGGAGATTAGTGAAAAACATTAAGAAAGCCAAATGCATATTACTAAATACTTTCGATAAATATTTGAAGAATTCAAATTTTTTCACATAATTATAAAAATTATTTAAAAAGTACCAAATTCTATACTTTCATATTGTGAGGCAACATTTGCCTCTTATGAAAACCGCACTGTGTTACAACTGAGCACTTCAGAAGAGAGCTGCTAAAGGATAAGTACATGTACCTATGCGTATCCATGTATGGAGTCTATACTGTGGATTTACACTCCAGAGAGAAATACAAGAAATGTTGTGCACCGTTAGGATCTTCAATGAGCATAGTCAAGCATAATAATATACCAATATCAAGTGCTACACTATATGTTATAATATATATTAATATGTTAAGACTACACTATATGTTTAATTCAAGCTTCTGTAGCTGGTTTTATTTGTCCTGAAAATTATTCATGAAGTTAAATTCAAAAATTACCAATACGAAGCATTGAGCTGTAACACTGCAGTGTTCCCAAGAGGCAAATGTAGCCTCACGATCTGCAAGTATAGAATTTTGTACTTTTAAAATAATTTTTAATAATCATCTGAAAATCTTGAATGTATTATTCATGTTGAGTTAAAGTTCCTATGTGCATTTTCACTAAAAATCAACAAATGAAACTGGAAAAAGAAAAAAAGTGTCCACAAGGAGCTTTTAACAGTACATGAAGATTTTATTTCATCAACAGTTGGTTATTCCAAGAATCATGAAAACTATTTTCACACACTAATAGTATCATTTGCAACAAACTTACAAATTTCACTATCTTTTTGTTAAAAAAAAAACATTAATTTTTTTTGTTTCAATTTTTAGTTGCACATTATATCATTGGGTGAAGAAAAATAAACGTGCAAAAATCAATGATTTTTTTCATTTCATTGATACTCAAAACGTCACGGCAATGTCGTGCGGGTACATTTCAAAAGCAGCTTTAAGAATAAATTTTTGCAATCTAAGTCACAGTAGATTTTGTGTTCATACTGCATGCAATTATTTGTTTTCCCTTTTGGAAGAATTATTATGCAGCTGACTTCTTTTGAAACTAGATACCTTTGGTGATTAGCTTACTCATCAGGAATATTGTTGAATTTCAATTAAATTTCTTAAGTGTAGTTTGATCTTCATGCTCCTTCCACAAAGTAATTTTAACTTTCAAATTGCTGTAGACAAACACCACCATTAGACAAAAGTAAACTTTAAAATTGAAGTAGTAAAAGAGAAAATATTCAGCTATCTTCCTAATATAAATACTTATAACAGAATTTGAGCAACCCTGTAAAAATGAAGAGCAGATCAACAATGCTTAATAAAAGTTCTCTCTCTCAGACGGGTTTTTTGCATCTTATTTTCATTATTTATGAATAAAAGCTTGCAGCAATTATGCGTTTTCTATCTTGTTGACATTTTGCTCACAACTATTCATTTCATTTTGAGAAAAACAAACTTTGATGCCTTTTCATACAAAAAATGCTTATAAATGTAATTTCTAACTAATTTAATAACAATTTTGATGTCTGAATATTAAACTGGCAGTTTTAAACACATAAAACATGATTTACATTACAAATATTATGAAATAAAGGTATGTTTACAAAATTATACCTGCACAGATTGCAGCAATTAAACGACCACTTTTTTCTTGAGACTGGAGAATATCTTTAACAATATCACTCTGCAAAAAAAAAAAAAAAGGTTAAAACTCAATATAAACAACCCAGAGTCATTTGTTATCATAAACATATCAGGGAATAAAAGTTGGAAAATGAAAAAAAAATTATAGTAGCATTAAAAATTTACTTTTTCATTAATTAAAACATTTACCAATGGAATTTTAAAAACAGACTTGGTATTTAAAATAATCAAAGTAATACATGAAGAACAGACATTATAATTTTTTTTTAAAAAAAGGTAAAGCAAGCTTTGTTTTGTTGAGATTTTTTAACAACTCTTTGAAATGAAACAGAGAATTTTTACAGAAACGCGATCCAAAATGCAAGAATACATATGTGGGAAAAAAAAATATGCGGGTAAAATAATGAGACTGATATTCTTTTATTTCTGCAATCCTTTTGGTTCTCTCTGCAGTGAAACTCTGACAAAAAATGGGTAAATAAATTTTCATTCCAGATTAAAATTATATATATACGATTCCGTTGTTATAGTCGTTAAGTAAGGAACAGGCCAAGCAAATAATTACTTTTCATTTATTATCAAAATATTTAAGTCAATTTTACGAGAGTCGCTGACATACGTACATCTTAGTTTAGGTTTTCAAGTCAAAAGCGAACAGAAAATTTCTGCATTTTCTCAGATAACATCAGATAAGGGATTAACATATAGGCACATGATCAAAGTGAAGGGAATAATATCCATTTTTAGTAAATTAATGTGTTTTAGGGAAAAGTATGGGCCAACAAGTCACTGATTTCGCGATTTACGTTGGCACATGTAAGCGATTAAAATATTCTTTTAGTAATAAATACGCCAAAATGCGAAATTTAATATACCTCCAGCATGGGAAATAAAACAAAACTGGAATTTAAGAAAAGTGATTTTGGAACACATTAAGATTTTAAAATATATAACATTAGAATTTAAAGCAACATTAAGCGAGATTATTACACACACACATATATATAAGTCCACAGTAATAATTTACAATCATGAGCAAAATCTTATTTGACTTCATTATATCTAAACATAAAATACCGACACTTGTCAATGGTGCTGAACCATAGTGAAAATCAACCTTCATTAACAGGAAAAAAATATAGCTCGACAATCTTCACTTCAATCCTGACCACATGCTTAACTGCATCAGCATCTAACTATCATTCTCTAAAAGAATTCACACATGCAATTCTGTTGCCATCTGCTTTTGCTTCCCCTCTTGCAGAATATCATCATTCACCTTACTACCTGAACAAAGCTTTCATAACCCTAGTAAGAAAACACATTTTCAAATCAAAACAAAAATGAAATGCAACACCCATTACACAGGTACTCCTGTCAGAAAGCACATGTTAATCAAATCCATCAGTTTCTGGCCTGTGTGTCAATGCCACAAGTAATGATTTGAATATTCAAACCACTACAGAGACATTCTACCAACATTTCTTAAAATTACGTTTCTTGACTAGACTTAAGAATAAGGTGCGGTCGCCAAAATATAATTTTTTGGGGAGTGACCATTTGCCAAGCATAATTCTGAATCTTGTTTTCCATTATTTTTTGCCAATTTTTAAATGGTTGGCGCAATTATGGCGACGAAACCACACCAAGTTCTTAAATTTTACCTTTTTTTTCTGCAAAACAAATTTAACTAAAGGAATAAAAATAAAGCTGCAATTATCAAACGCTATTGTCAGCCTCTACACAGTGCACAAAAATATCATAGTTGTACTTAATAGAACAGGAAACATTTTTTACTTCAAACAATTGGTGGAGAATACTCCACTAGTACAATTATACTTTAAAGCAAAATACTCTACAGATTAAAATCAATTAACACTTCACTTTTTTCCAGATCTCTAAATAGTATCTTCAGAAAGACATCTAATTTGTATAAATTCTTTGAAAGAAATAAAAATGAAAGTTAATAAACTGAACACAGAATAAAACCTTTGCTTCAAAAATAAATGACAAAATTTTTAAAACTAACAGGAAAAATTTAATTTAGTTCAGTTTTGATGCTACAAGAATATTTTAGGGCATACACTGCAATTTTGAACTGTGGTGACAAAGTTACCAAAAACACTATATTATACTGGTCTAAAAATTATAAAAACTGAACTGAATGTGAAAATGCAACTGGCACCAAATGAGTTATTTCTCTTAAATATGAAGCTAAAATATATTCATTTATACACCACAGTTAAATTAGATTTTACAATTAAAAGACAAATAATACTAACTTGTGCAAAACTCTCAGCTCCCTGAAGACCTCCAGGCAAAATTACGGCGTCATAAGTCTGTTTTGCTACATCTTGAAGACTGACGTCTGGTACAATAACAACATCCCTGCTGCATTTTATAGGATTTGACCCCTGGAGACCGGCTATTGTAACTTTTACCTATTTAAATAAAAATAATTATAGCGTTAAAGAGTTTAAAAAAACTATTAAAATAATTAGAATTTAATTACTAAACAGTATGGTATGAATTTTAAACGCTGAAGGTCAAGGTAAACACAACATACAATTGTATTTTATCTCTCATCTTCGAGTGTGACATGTGAACAAAAACTTACTCCAGCCCTTCTTAAAACATCAGCTGAAATAACAGCTTCCATTTCTTCCGATCCCTCGGATAATATTAATAATGCGGTTTTTGACATTTTGCAAGTTGAATACAATCTAAAACGAAACAGAACAGACACCGGTTTTAACAGATCCCCTTCACAAAAACCTTAAATAACTTAAAGTGTTCATTTCGCTTCAATTCAACTGAATCACTGGTTTGCACGTAAATATAAATTGTGACGTGTCAGTCCCAAACAGCGAACTAGATTAAAGCCTTCAATCTGAACATTTCCTTAAGGTTGTAAGAAATATCTGGCAATGCTTACAATTTTCTCTTTTGCTCCGAGTTTGTTGCACTTCTTGTGATTGCAAGTATGTTTATGATTCATTCTTGTAAATACTAATTATAAAATTTGCCAATTTTCTTATTCCCAATTTGTACATTTAAAATAAAAACGTTGATACATCACACATTACTCATTTCCTTGAATTTCTAAAGTTCTGTGAATTAATTAAACGCAGTACGTTGTACTACTTTTTCTTTCCCAGTGTAAATATTTATGTTTATGAAGTTGTGTATTTTTTTAAACTTTTCATTACTTGATTTCAGCCCTTTATTATTTAGATATTATGATAGTTATTACTTATTACCAAAACAATAAGTGTTAACTAGGTGCAAAAAATAACCATAAGACTAAAAGTTTTCTTTTTTTTCCCCCTCGCGTTTCCTTTGCCTATTGTTTAAAAATATCTACAGTTCATCTGAATAAAATATTCTTCGTTAACTCTTGAAGTTATAGAAGGAATTAGTCTATTTGTCATTTTTTGAACAACATTCTTTCTGTATTTGTAGCATTTTTCATGTAATTATGATGTAAATTTTAGTGAATATCCTGTACCTGAACATGAAATGCTCGTTTTTATTTCATGTGTCATTTAATTGGACAAATCTATTGCATCATATATTGAAACTGATAACTTCATAAATATTCTAGAATGTTCTCTTAGTTATAAAAATTGATTTCATTTCTGTTAATGAAGTTTTTCAGTTTTCTGTATGAGAGTTTTTTTTAAAAAAATCAGTACTAATATTGAGTTCTGGTATTAAAATATGATAAAAATAAATCTGGGAATTTCTGAGTAATTGAAATTGAGGGCAGATGTTGTAAAGACTTTGAAATCAAAACTAGAAGATTTTTGACAGATTTAAAACAAGAAACGATTAAATTCTTAATAAGTTCGATTAAGTTTTTCCAGGATAAATTTTACTTCATGATTTTTAATTTTAAAACCAAGTGTTGAAAATAAATGACATCTTTAAAACTGATATTTGTTCTTGAGAACTAAATAGATCTTGCTTTGTTGTAATTACATCTTGCTTATGTAAAATTCAGATTTTCTACAACCATTTCAAGAATGTAGAAAATAAAAGCATATTTTCTGAAGACACATAAAATGATTCAGTATGAAGTGACTGCAACATCATCCTCTTAGATCTATTGATTTAAAATGCTTAGGAGGAAACAAAGTGTTTTCTTTAATTTGAGATTGTTTTGTCAAATATTATTTGTCCTATTTTTGTGTGTGGATATTGATCTATATATACATATGAAATGAAGACTTGCATTTGCAACATTTCTAGCTGCACTTGGTGCATATATTATTTTCTTGGTTTTATTCCTGTTGGTGAATATGTCTTTGTATTAATTCATACTTCTTTTGATCATTTTTGTTGTATTAATTCATACTTCTTTTGATCATTTTTGAAACACATTCATATGTTTACTTTAGAATTTAGGGAGTTTTGAAAAAACTGTATTTATTTGCCAGTCTCAATCTAATCATTGGGTTGTCTTTACATATGTTTTGATGATGGATATTCTAAGAAAGCTCAGTTCTTAAAAAAAATAATTATGAATTCTTAAATTAAAAGCACATTCTTAAAAAAAATTCTTACCTTTTGATCCATTATCTGTATTCTTAAATTGTTAATTTACTATTAGTTTTCTTATAAAATATTTAGCTATTTTCAAAAATGAAAAGCTTTAATTTTTCCGTTTGATATTTATGCTTTGTAAACTAACTTCAATTAACTTTCAGTCATAAAATCATTTAATAAATATTTGTTCATATCTGCAAATTAGAATCCTGAATTTCGTCACCAATATAGCAAGTCAAACAATCAAGCAAATTAGTTCCACTAGCAGCCCTTTTTCAAGTTTGTTGTCATCATCTAATATTTTTTGTTACTGACTTGTATGCCTATTACACAAATTTTAAGAATAGGGTCATTTCATTGTGACTAACGTAACTTTTTAAAGATTTTAACAACCTATAATATGACAAAATACTCTTAAATAATCTCTGACGAAACCTTTTATCCTTATATTTTATGTAACACTATATATATATGCACTGTATATTTTATGTAAAATTATCAGATTTTTATTTTAAGAATAAAAATTTCTTTTAAATAAGGTATTTCAAATAGTGAAAAAATATTTCAGGCAGAATTTTAAAGGGAATTTAGATTTATTTATTGATTTTATTTTTTGCCCTTAAAAAAATCTTTTGCTCAAACTTTCTGGAGTCGCTTGGTTTTATTTTAGAATTCACCATTTCATGTTCAAACTTTGTCTGCTTAGCATAATTTCGTTTCATTCTTTAGAGAATGCTCAGAGGATGAGTGGAACATAGTCTGTAACAAATTGACAAAAGTGGACGAGAATGCCACTAGTAGCGAAGCTGATAGTGACTGATATTTTTTTGCTCCTTTCTTTTCATTTCGATGTTGTGTCTGTTCTCTTTTAATTTCTATAGAATCCTTACTTTCAGTGTGTTAGCACAGTTATTAGATTCCTGCTTTCCAGTAGCGAAGCTGATAGAGACTGATATTTTTTTGCTCCTTTCTTTTCGTTTCGATGTTGTGTCTGTTCTCTTCTAATTTCCATAAAATCCTTACTTTCAATGTGTTAGCACATCTATTAGATTCCTGCTTTCTGTGGCAAACAAATATTTAGGATTTTTTTAAAGAAAAGAAAAACTGTGCTATTTCAGATAACACTGATACTGTGGGTATTGTTCTAGAAAAAGGTGATTGCAAAGGGTTTGTGCACAATTACAAAGGGTTTGAAAATAAAATTGGTGATAGTGCAGTCACGACCTAAAATTGTAGAAGGTTCATGACTAATTTCTACTGAAACTGAAATTTAGCTTTTTTTTTTTTTTTTTTGAAAATTCTTAATCATTTAATCTTGAACTGTGATTGATGAATTTCACTGCTTATATTATCAGCTATCTTGCTTTGGCGACTTGGCACTTTAAGATAAGGCTTCAAATTATAGATTTCAACTAAAATATTTAATGAATTCAAATTAATAATTTTTATTAGCTTTCATATTAGAAAAGATTGAATTAGATTTACTCATTCTCACCTGTTCAGCAATCTTATAAATCTGATTCTCTAAATCTTATAAATCTGATTCTCTAAATCTTATAAATTTGATTCTCTAAATCTTATAAATTTGATTCTCTAAATATTCTGTGCCTTTATTCTCTTTATAGATTCATAACACAATTGGAAATGTATGCAATTAGCTCTAAAAGCACCTTACCAGTTCATATTTCATTATATTTGCTTAATTTTTACATGTGGGGTATTTTATTTTTTAAAATGTTACAGGATATTTATTTCACTGTTTTTATAAAAACAGAGACTTCTTTCAGTTTATATTCGTGTGCGAACATATTGTTGGCAGATGGTCTGTGATATTTACCAAATTATGAAAGCAATAAATTATGAACTGCAGCGTTTTCAAATTTTCAGGCTAAAAAGAGATCACCATTTATAATTGTTTAAGTTGACATTTTCATATACAATATATTAAAAAAAAAAAGAGTAGTTAAAAATGTGTAGTAGAATTAAGTAGTAGAAAATAATACACAAGAAAATGCAACATGAAATTTTGGAAATTTTCTCATTTAAATAGATGTTCATTTTCATTCTGCCTACTTCTCAAAAAGGAAACACAGAATTGGAAAAAAGATTATATTTGATATTGATTGATTGATGATAGCTTGTGGAGACAAATTTCAATTTGACATTTATTACTGAATCGTAGATCTTGCCATATGGTGATTTTTAAATTTTAATTAAATAAATGGGTTTGCATGACAGGTTATGATCAACTTGATACCCAAATTAAGTGCTCATCAAAATTCATGTTTTCACATTATAACCTGAAATTCGTATCTGTAAATTTTAATTCTTTATTTATCAGTTTCATTAGCATTGTATTTTACATTAAATTTTAGATTTTTAAATATATTTCTTGAATATAACACATGAAAAAATAGTTCATTAAATGCATTCCTGTATTTATAAATTTGCTTTGTATTTCAGACCCAAGATGTTGGAAGTAACAGTGAAAACTCTTGATTCACAGAACCATTCATTTTCTGTCCCAGATGAAGTGAGAACTTAAATTATAAGAATAATTAAAATAATAATGAACTCTAAACATTTATTTATTAAATAATTTTAATTACTAGAACTAGTAGAAATGAGTATGAAGCAAAAATATTGACTAATATATATAATACATAACAAATGGCATCTCAAAAATAGAATAAACTGAAAAATAGATAAAAGTTATGAACCAAAAGCAAGAAAATAATGATAAAGGAATACTTTGTAAATATTACATATTAGAAAGTGAATTCCATTGTTATTTTTCCATTTTAGATATGTTTTATTTTTCTCATTTGACTTTTATTTTGTTATATTGCTTTTTTTTTGCGGAAGCATCTGATACATATAGCAATTTTCGTATATTTCAAGATTGTTATTATCTCTTGTATTATTATTACTATCCAAATTCATTTTTCATTTGTTACTTTATTAGGATTGTTATTTTATATTGATTTATTTACTGTATGACTGGAACATAGAATTTTCATATGCTTGCAACTGAAAATGAAAGCATGTATACTTGTCACTTTAATGAAATATTTTTTAATTTTTTTTTTGTGCCACTTATTTGATAGTCTTTTACTGCCTAATAGCATTTCCTCCCTAAGTTTTATGTTCTTTTACATGGAGAATAATAGAAATAAAATTATTTTAGAAGAAGACTTTTTATTTAATGGTTTGTTTTCAAAATCTGTAAAGGCAGAAAGAATTTTTCTAATTTAATTTTTAATTCATTTTGCTTTATATTTAAAAATATGTTTTATATCTTCTCTTGTAATGCAAATAAATCACAGTGATTTGGGATGATAAAAGTGAAGTATGTAAATTCTCTTATTTTCATTTCTTTAGATTACTGTAAAGGAATTCAAAGATGAAATTGCTCCTGTATTAGTAAGTAAAATTTTTATGATACATGAAAGGAGAAAAACAGTGATATTCATATCAATTGACCTGTGTTGTGAAACTAAAAACAGATATTCTGTCATTAATTTGACTGGTTTATTGGTTAAAACTTTAATTCCTTGAGGTCTAACTTGAACTAAGGTATGCTAACAGTGAGCAGACCGGGGACCCGGTCAAAGGCTATCCGGTGAACTAACAGTCAGTAGTAAATCTCGAAAAGATTAAGCTTGAACACCAAAGATATTGATTCATAAACAATGTCAAGAACTTCATGGAGAAACAACTGTAACTTAACATTTAATGTCTAAAGGAATGAAAACAAATGACAAATTCTCATGATTTTAAGACCATGGAGACTAAGGATCTGAGAATCAAACTTGGAGAGTGCATGGCTCAGCAAGAATTATCTGTTCTAAATTTAGCAAATAACATTAGTTCAGATAATTGTGATTGATGGCTCAGTTCAAGGTCAGTAGTCATGCACTACCATGCTCGAATCTGCAGCTAAAAGTAAACTACCATGGTATTTTATTCATTAAAACACCAAAAATAAATTTTTGTATAGAATCATTGCTGTTAACTGTTATTTGATCAATTTTTTTCCAAAAAAACTGTCATTTTTGTTTAAAAAAAAGAATTATGTAAACATAGTGCTAAGCAATGATTATTTTATTGTATTTATGCATATTCATAAATGAGTAAATAAAAGCTGCAAAAGACATCTTTTTTTTTGCTAATTATGTAAACATTTGGTGTAGAAAGAAGAGAATTCAGTTATAATTTAAGAATTGTTCTATTTATGTAAAAAGCAAAGTGTTTTCACTGCAAGAAATTTATAGATTGCTATTGTGACTGCCACAGTAAATTTATATTGTTAATGATTACTTTCTATTTTAGAATATTGCTGCAGACAAGCAAAGACTAATTTTTTGTGGCAAAATTTTAAAAGATGACAAAAAGCTGAGTGAATATGGCAAGTATTTTACATTAATTTTGTGCTACAATTCTTGGATATTTTTTCTTATAATTTTTAAATTCTGAGTAATTGAACTTAGCATCTAAACTGTTTTTCCCAAAGAAACTTTCAAGTGCTACTGTTATAGAATATCAAAAATTTAAACAGTTATTTATTTTTAAGTTAATCTTTTCAAGTGTATACATAGCTTTGTTTTAAGTAACAAATGGCATTACATGATTATCATTCATTGAATAGAAAATATTTAATACTATTTAGATTTGACTGTTATTTATACATTGAAACTATAAATAATTTGTCTGAAAAGAAATAAACCAGAATTTTTTTCCATAATATTAATTATTTTTAAAATTCAAATATTTAATTCTGTTATGCGACAAATATTTAGCATTGATTGAAAATTAAGTGATGTTTAAGGAATTTAATTACATTCACTAAATTTGGGATGAAATATTACAATTTTAATACTTATAACTATTAAGAATTTCCTATCATTATATTTGGAAATTTCATGATGTAGCTGGAAAAAAACTAGTTCTTTTAAGCTTTTTCTTCAGCAAAGCATTGAAATTTGTTTTTGCCAGTCTTAACTCCATGTTTGCATTTCCTGTGGTTTTAATTTTATAATTTTATAATTAACATTTATCTAAATTTAGTGGGATGCAGCAAGTTCCATTTTTTTAACGATTTATTTAGCACAATCAATAGTTATATAGCATTTTAATCAATATTACTGACATTTAATCATTTAGTCAGTTCAGAATAAAATATGGAAATTGGTGCTTTAATGTGTGATTATATTTACATTAACTGAAGTCAAAGACAGATTTTTTTAAACTTCTGAAATAATTTTTAATCGGACCATTTTGCTTTTAAATTGATTGGATATTTCTTTTCAAGTAATTTTTTTTAAAGCTATGTTTATTTGCTGGTAAAAGTGATAATGTTCCAAATTTTCAGATGTAAATGGCAAGGTAATACATGTTGTTCAGAGTCTCCCTCCTTCACAAGGAAACAATTCTTCATCTAATGGTTCTACAAGCTCTTCATCCACAACAAATGCTCGAAATCACCGAGATGCTGCTGGATTTTTGCTAGGTGCTTTCACTATTCCTCAAGATCTTGTTGATCCTGCACAAGTTCAGGTAGATCTTTGCTCATTTTATGAATCTGTTATTATTGATTGTTATTATTGTTGAAAATTAAGATGCAATTCTTATTGATTTCTGTTAAGTATTACTTAAATCTTACTCTGAATATTTTTTCTTTGTCAAATAAGATGATTATTCTCTGTTTAGCTCCTTTAAGCTTAAATAACTTCATGTTATGCCCAGTTGTTGCGTTTTGTTTACTATGACATCTAACCTATAATTGGCCTCTGGAATTATATTTGTTCATAATCAACAGTGTTCTGAAATGTCTTGTACTTTTTTTTTTTTATTCTGTGCTAAATTTCAAAATATTTTTTAGTCCTGATGTGTCTGTCTTAGATATATTTCAGCTTTATTGGCCGTAGTAGTAAGTTTTCAGCCTTGGGGGCCAGAGGGTTCCAGGTTTGAAACCCGAATCCGCTGAAAATCCATTGTGTATGTTAACCTGTTGCACATTAAATCAGATGTAAGAAGCCAAACATGCTCCCCCTGGTGTGGTGCATGCACACAACTCATCCTGACTCCACTTACCCTACTGGGTTTAAGGCGTTAAAGAGCCTTAGGGGAAGCTGGTGTGGTGCAGAAGAATGAAGAAGGGGATGCCAACTCGGGTGTCATCCCCCTTCATCTGACAGCGGTTCAAAATTGCGAGGTCCGTCCCTAAATAGCCCTTGTGTTGCTTCAAAAGCAGGAGGTTGATATACCTAAACTAAAATCAGATTTATTGGTTAAACTTATTTCTGATCCAAACAGTTACTGAATCTTCAGAAACTTATAATATCTCTACTCCTCCCTTTTTTGTTTTAAATACTAAATTGATCTTAATTTTATAATCTGTTAATTATGCTTATTCTTAAACTCCCCACATCTGTCTTAGTAATAAATGTAGTCTTCTTGTCCTTTTACTAAATTTTTAAATATCTTTGAAATATATATTTTAATGAAGTTCACATTTTATCACAACTTGTGTGTTATTTGTATATGAAGTTTGGATATTGACTAATGAATAGGGACTCCAGATATTTTAAAAATTGAGTTTTGATACAGCATACATTTTTAATTCAGCTCTCTGAGTGCTAGTTACTTTGATCTTATAGCTTTCAGGTTAGAATAATTGGCTTTTGAAATGAATAAATAGATTTTTTTTTTTTTTTTTTGCATTTAATCATATCTCTGAAATCTTGAGAGTACTTTATTCATGGATTTCATAAAATATGCATATAAATACGAAATATTTACTTTTGAACTGAATATGAAAACTGAAAAAGCCATCTCTGCCATTAGGAGGGTTAAAATGATTTTAATTTAAATACTATTTAGAAATATCCCAGTTAATGCCTGAATGCAAGTAATTATCATATGCATTATAATATTTTTATGTTTAATTTTTATGGTCCTTTTTAAGATTATTTTGATTTCGTAGTGTTTTCTAACTCGGATACAGAGTGAGTTTCTTTAAATCCGATTATGAGCTGTAAATAAATTTCATGAAAATGTATTGTAAAAGCCATCAAAATGTACAAGAAGCCATGTCTCGGTAGCAAGTAACTTCCTTTATATGAAAAGGCATTTTGCTAACTTAAACAATTTTATTTTGTATTTAAACAATAAACTAAAACATGTTAATATAATGGCAAGATGGAAATTCCTGAAATTAATATTTGGTGTTTATTATTGCACAGTTATAGGTGTTTTTTCATGAATAGGTCTTACACCATTTTATCTGTTACTGAATTCTGCAAAATATAATATTAATGTTCATTGTTCTCACAAATTTTATTTCTCCTTTAGAATATTGTTCAAGATGTTGTGTCTGGCATGGGTGAAATTGGAAGAAATGCTACAGTCATGTCGAGAGCATCAGTAAGAAAATATTTATTATTCACTTATGTGTACGAATTTGCCATAATTAATGTAATTAAATATAAATATGTAGTTTGGGAAAAGTATGTTTCCTGTTTAAGACTTAAATAAGTATCTTAGTTTTTTTATAGTGAGTATTTTAAATGAGTATTTATTTTTAATATGTCAATTTGGATTTTTGATAGACATAAAAAAGTTGTTTTCTAGTTACTGTAAGCATAATGTTTGTAATTTTTATACTGTAAAGAACACCATGCAAAAATTCATGAAGTTTTTTGTATCTGTATTTTTCTATTAATATAGTTTTCCCTCTATCTTAATGATTAATTTCATATTTTTTTCTGTCAAAAAAGTTTTTTTCTGATCTTTAAATGCAGAATCATAATATTTTAGACAGTGGATTTTATCAATATATAATGTAAATTAATTACATAGATTCTTGTCTTCATTAAAGATAAGGGTGGGAACAGTTTTTTAACTTTTATGCAGTTACCTGCATATGATGATCGTTATGGAAAGAATATGCAGTTGCTTATTTTTTTTAACATTTTTTGCAGGATGATGGATCAGTGGATGTCCACATAAATTTAGGTCGGGTGCCAGTTCAGGTGCCCCTTCAAAGTGAAGCCCAGCTTCGAATGAATCGAGTTCGCCATATGCTGAATCGTGCTGAATATCTGTTGGGATCAATTGAAGTAAGAATGAAAACAACATTTTGCTAATTAGAATAAAATAAGTCTTTCTCTATGATTTTTAATTATTTCCACATTTTGAATTTCTACTTTTAACATTTTTTTCATTCTGCAAAGTTAATTTTATCTCTAATTTTCCATTAATGTAATTTCAATTTGACTTTCCTGTGGATCACAGTTGGTCTAATAGTTTTGTTGATGATTATTTTAAAGGAAATGACCAATTCAAATAATGAAAATGTTGCTGATTCATCATCTCAAACTGAAACTGAAACTGATGAAGTACCAGAATTAGATACTGCAAATTCAAATACTTCAGATGTTCCAAATAATTCAGAAACAAGCAATTCAGAAGACTCATCTTCAGGTGGAAGAACACGTATCAATGCACAGATTACTTCAGAGGTAATTTTATTTCATTTAAAAAAATTGCTAATTAATAAAACCTGTTATAAATTAGATTCCATTACAGAAATATTGTTTGTTTTTAAAACTAAGCACTACCTTACTTCTCCAAGGAACCACTTGTTCAAATTTTCAGTAAAATATTTTATATCTTTAAATTAATTAGAAGGAAACAGTTTTAAAAGATAGTATTGCTGTATTTGTACTCATTACCATTACTCTGCTCACCATTTTTCTGTATTGTTTTCTAAATTCTTTTTAAAAAGAAAGGTCTGAAATTTTTCATAATCCTCTTAATTGTTTTTAGTCCTGAATATGCATACAATTCTTATAGGTAAATATCAATGAAACTCCTGGTCTTACATCAGGTCCTGAAAGATTTAGATTTGAAGGTCTTGCACATGCTGCACAAGCAGCCATTTCAGCAGCCTTCGCAACTGCTGCTGCGGCAGCCAGAGCTGCTACTGCTAGTGTAGCTACTCCTGCAACATCAACTGGTGGTAAGTTAATTTTAGTTTTCATGATTTTCAAAACTTAAAAATTTTTTTGTTGTTCATATTTCTGAATCATTTGTGTTTGCATTAATTACTGTTGCTGCTTATTTTCTATCTTGTTATAAAATAGTGTGAAAATAATAACTTCGAAATTATTCATTTGTATCAGAGTGTATCTTATTAGATTGCTCATTATTTTTTAACTTTTATTTAACTTGACTTGTTTCATATTTGTGAAGAGGGAATTTTGTAATTGATTTTTCATTTTTTTCCTGTTTGCTAGTGCTTTGAAAATTTGTACATTGCCGGGCTCTCGAAGACAGCACAATATTTGGTACTTTTCCTTTAGCCGGGCGCAAGCGAAAAATCGCCAAATAATGTAGAGTTCCGCCAAATTTCTTGCAACCATTCTCTGTTGTCATTCGCTTCGCTTGGCGACTTGGCTCGCGCTTGGTTCACAATTGGCGACATTTGCACCCGGCTAACGGAAAAGTACCCAGTATTTTTATATTTTCAGAACTTGGTTTTCAGTTAATCAATTAGTTTCGTTAAATTTTTAGGTACTTGCTTGTTAAAGCGACCACTGAGATTGAATCGCCAAGTAACCAAGATATATCGCCAAGATGGTGGTAAAATCTTACCAAAAACATGTGCAGTCCTACAGTCATGTCATCTTTTTGCTTGTGTATTTACTTGTTGTTTTTGTTCTTAAATTTGAATTGGCTATTGAAAAATATTACTTGTTTTTTTTGTGAATAAAGCTAAGTGGGAACTGGGCAGGTTTTTTAACTTAAAAAAACATCCTATGGCTTTGCTAGCGGCATGAGCCGGAACATAGTGTCACTAGAATGCTGAATTTCTGAGCTTGATGAAATCTGAAGGTCGCCAAGTAAGCTCAGTGGCTGCTTTAACAAGCAAGTAACCAATTTTGATTTCAAACAATGGACTGCAACTTATAATGAATTTTAAAAAACAACTGCTTTCAACATTCCATAATGTTTCTATTAATGAATTATAAATTAAAGACAAAAAAAAAGATAAAAAGTGATTAAAATAAAAAAAAAATCTACTTTTTTAGTGCATTTATAAGTCTCTGTTTTTAAAACAGTTTTTAAATTTATTTAAGTTGAGACTTTTAAGAATAAAAATAAAATACTTAAAATATATTTAATAGCTTTTATGTATTTGTAAGTGTTAATATTTCAGCTGAACTTCTTAGAAATATGACTCATTTAAAATTTCGTTTTAAGCTTGGATACATTTAAAATTTCATTAAGCATGATTCATAAAAAAAGAATTGTGTTTGACTACATAAAAGCTGTGGTAAAATATAACTGTTCCTGTTAAAGTGAAGGCAATTCTTTAAAAAAATTTTCTTTTAGGTACCACAGCACCATTAGGTTCTGAGCCAATGGATTCAACTCCATCTGAAAGTGTTCCAGATTTCCTTGCACCCATAAATATTGCACCTGATCCTACTGTTATAGCTATGGATTCTCTGCCATCTGATACTGAATCACCTGCTCAGGAGCCAGCTCAGACAGAAAATGAATCTGCCCCTGAATCTGATTCTAATAATCATCATCCTGATTGTCCCCTGTCTTCTACAAGAACACCACCTTCCAATGGATCTGCTTCATCTTCACGCAGAGCTCCTGTTCTTGTGTAAGTTTCTACTCTTGTACAGTAATAGTTTCATTTCTAATCTTATATCTGTTAATATTCTGTAATTTTTTGAAAAGAGACGTTCAGAGAAGTTTTTTTTGTCCTCATTGTAATTTTTTTATTGCATTTACCTTTTTTCAAAAAAGGTGATAGATGACCTTCATTTTCTACATAAATTTAGTTGGATAATTCTAATTTCAATACAAATTTATCTACTCTCTTTATATAAAAAGATATGTTGAAATTTTTCTTATTTTTGTGAAATGCATTATACCGAGTATATTTTATATCCTACATATATGTCTTTGGTATGATTCTTTTCAGAATTGATATTATCTTTATTGCAATACTTTTGAAATTGCAAAATTTTATTGTATTTGAAATTTATAAGCTGATGTTAAAGCCTCCAAGTTCAACTTCTAAGGAACTGCAGTTGGGCTTGGAGGGGGGGGGGGGGAGCATTCAGACATGACACATTTCCGCGTAAACGCGGGTTTCAGCTTTTTTCGGAGTCAGATTTTATCATTTTTAATTTTCTTTTATATATTAATTCTACAATATTTTTAATATCTAAAGCACTTTTTGTAGAAATTTATTTATTTTATTGTTCAATTAATCATACTTATTTTACTTCTTGATATTTATTTTTGGCACAATTGATTATTTATGAAGTTCAGCTTTTTTTGTTCTAAGATAGTGTCATGTCTGGGCATTGCAGTTATTCTATAAAAATGTTACAAAACAGTTAAAAGTTGCATTTTTTCTGTTCAGTTTTAAGAAAGTTAATAAAAATTTTGTTTAAAATTCTTAATTTGACTGAAAAGTTCATTTTGCACTAGAACCAACTGGAAATGATTTTAATTTCTGTAATTGTGTTTTCCTAATTTTCTGTGGGAATTTGCACATTGAAATATTATATTCCAAAAATTTTTTACTACAGTTAAAAGTATTGACTGTCAAACATAAGAAATTTTAGAGTCAATTTTAAATGCCTCACTAGAAATAAAGGTTTTAAAAGAACTACTCTCTATTAAGAATTTTTAATATTCGAATGTGAATTTGTAATTGGGGTTCATAGTAATTTTAATTCATTAAATGATCTTAGCCATATCTTAAAATCACATGAATCCGTTGGTACATATTGTTAAATGGAAAATGCTGTAAAACAGTGTAATTTTTGAGCTTAGTGTCAAATATTATACAAATTCTTTAGCATCGTAGATAGTGTTGTATGATAAAAGCTAGTGAATTGTTTATTTATGCTAAGTTACCTTTTTTAGTATGCATACAAATTTTTTATTAATATTCCTGATTTGAATACCTTGCAGGCAGCCAAGTGTACAGACTTTAGCAAATCTATTAGATGATGTTATGCGAATCAATACCAGGATGCAACCTTGCTTGGAAAAGTGTAGAGATTTAATCAGGACTGACCCTGCTTTGAGTGGAAGGGTAAGATATAATTTTGAAAAAATCTTGGTATACCATGTCAAGTGTGAATGTTTTCATGTTTTAAAAAAATGTATATGTTTCTAGGCAATATTTTCATTGTCTTATTAAATGTTTAGAGGTATTATTTTGTAGTCTAAAAGAGTACAAGCAGATTTGTTCCACTTGCATCAAATATTCTCCAAACAATATGTAAATTAGTTTTGATTTATGTATTTTGACTAAACTATTCGATTGAATTTCCAAATTAGATTAATTTTTGTATAAATTTAAAACACTACTATCTTCCATTTATAATTATAGGGTAATCCTGAAGTTATTAAACCAAATTTCTTATTTGGTTACTTTAGAAATATGAAAATTATGCATTCTCTCTTTTTTTACATTTTCTCAATTAATAAATATTAGTTACAGAAGATGAACTATTTTTAAATGCCTGTTTTAAAATAAATTACTATATGAAGTATGAAGGAAGTTTAAATTGCATTAACATGCAAAATTATATAACATTTTGAAATAGTCTTTTTGTATTAAAGGAAAGTGCAATTATTTTCTGGACTTCCATGTGAATCACATTTTCAGGAATTTGATTAAAAGTCTTTTTTCGTAGTTAAAATGATAAGTTTATTAATTTAAAAGTTAAATTCATTAAATTTGTCATTATCTAGTTATTTAAGAAAATTACTAACAATATTTTAATATACACAGAACTATTTAACAATATTTTTTTAATAAAACTATTATTTAGCTAAATACATTTCATGAAAAAAATTATTTGTCAAAGTAAATTTGAACTAGAAAGCATTTAACTTAAAAGGTTGAAGGATGTTTCCTACATTGAACCACAAGAATACATTTAGTCATACATTTTTATGCAGATACATTACACACATACAATTTTACAACTTCAGTTCCCCTAGCAGCATTAGCAAATATATTGGGTGATGTTATGCATATTTAATGCCAGGATATTATACTTTTATTACCAATACAACAAAATGGATATGCCCAAATAATGTTTCTTTCAATAGAAATTCATCTTTCTAAGAAGTTAAGTCGATAATTTTGCCATTAAAGTTTAAATTGGAAGGTGGGATTTTATCTGAATAAAAAAGATTTACTTTTTTTAATACGTTATATTTTTTTGTTTCAGCCATTAGTGGATGCTCATCGTCTATTTAGTCGTGTTTCTCAACTCATGCACTTTGTAAGTCATGCATATCACAATTTGAGTGATCTACATATTAACTTTAGTCAAGCTCCTCCTCGTAGTCCACTTGTGCGCATCATATCGTCTGCTCATAGCCCATCATTATTTCAAGGAATACCCATGCAAGTATGTAAACTCATTAATTATGTTCTTTGTAACTGCATTATGAAAATCATTATCATTATCTTTTAATATATTTATTATCTTTTAATATATTTTATCTTGATTTTGCTTTATATAACATTTTAACTAATCTGTGGCATGACTATCTTTTTTCTTGGGCTTTGTAATTTCAGGCTCAGATTAGTATTACTACTTCTAGTGGTATTTTACCTAATGCAAGTCAAAGCACTACTACTACTACAGCAAATAATGCTAATAATGATGCTACCCGAACGGCTACTGAAGTAAGTCTTCGTGGTGCTCTTTTCTTAACTTGGCAACATTTAACGGAAAAAGCAATATTTTTTGCATGTTATATTAGAGAACTTACAGAAAAAGCTACCTTAAAGTTAACATTTCAATAATTGGGGTGAATGTTTTGCTTTTGGAGATTTATTAAGAAAAGCTCTTTTTTTTTCAAATTACAACTGTTCTCTGTAAATGGGATATTTAGGAGTAACCATTTCCATTTTAACTAAAGTCAGCTCTCTTTAAATCTTGAATGTTTTAGTTCCTGGTAAAAATTATCTGAATAATTTTCATTGCAACTTATTTAATGTAGCAGTATTCAGTGTTCATAGTTTGGATGAATTGAAATTTTATACTAATTAGGTTGCATATGCATTCAGATCTATGAATTTCATGTTTTCATTTTAATAAATCATCATTTTTAATGCCAGTTCTATTGAAAATGTTTTTTAAAAACTATGCAAATATAAATATTTGGATTTTTTCTAACTAAATTTTAAATATATGAATTGGACATTAGTAAATGTAGTAATTGAGAGGGGGAAAAGAAAAGAAAAAAGGGGAAAAACCCTACTGTTCCTGATTTTCCCTACTATTTTTTTCTACTATTTCTGATTGAATAAAGGTGTATTTGCAAGAACTGTTTTTTGAAGTCAAGTTTCTTTTTGACTTTGTTTTCTAGATAAACAATGAATATTATTTTAACTTATTAGATAATAATCCTCTGCATTTGTTTATTTTATAGATTGCAAAAATTCTCCAGCTGCTATGTTTAGATTGAAACATATCACTTAATAAAATCCCCTAATAAAGTAGTTGGTTCTATTATGTATTTGTTTTATGTTTAAAAACTGGGGAAGGAAAATTGTCTTTTAAAATTTGGTGAACTTTAAAATTCATGCATTGTTTATGCTTTTCTCCCCCAAATGGATTATGTATTTTCCTTTTTAATATAGGGCATACATAAAAATTACTGCTGTTAAATCATCATGATAAAATTCCATTAATCTTGCTGTTTTGAATCTCAAAATTATACTTGTTTAGAATTAAACTATAAAATCATTTTTCAGACTAGACCAGTCCCTGCACCAAGAATTAACCAAGGACCTCTTATTACATCTGTCTCAAGCTCTACTGCTAGCAGAAGTCCACTTTTTGTTCAAAGAACTCAAAACCCTGTTGTCTTCATGGAAGTTTCCCCAACTTCTTTGACTATTGACAGTATTTCATCTCTGGTACCTCCTTCAAGTTCATCAACTCCAACTTCTGATACTACTCAAACTCCAACTTCTACAACTACTGCATCTTCTACTACAAGAGGTATTATTTATTCCATAATTTTTCCTGTTCTGTTCCAATATGTTTTAACTAGGGCATGCATCGATACACAAACTTATATCATAACTGTGTGTATGATGTAATGAGATTTTGAAGTCTGGATGAGACTTCAAAGCATTTTGCTGTATTATCTTTCTATGAATGCCACAAAGAGAATTTGCTGATGCTTTAGTATTGGGAAGGCTAATGAATGTTTTTCGGTTTTTATTAAAAGTGAACTTGTGAAGAAGAAAGAATATTCGAGTTACTATTTAATAAGGAGATGCAGATCCATTCATTGTTAAAAAGAGGGCTGAAAATGAATTACATTTATAATAACATTTCATTTCAGTACATTGATACAAAATTTGACATTTATTATTGCACTCTACTATCATAGAAAATTATTTATGTAGTTTTTGCTGCTTTTTTAATAGTCCTTTGTTGTGCTTCTCATACTAATTGACAACTTTTGCTGTTTCTTTGTTGAGTGGTTTTTTTAAAACTTCCAATGCCAAATATGTTATCCCAATGCAGTAAATAGCTGTAATGTATGCTTTTCTCAAAAGTTTACATTTTATCCTACAAGATTTTGAAATAAGGGAAATAATCAGAATTGACGAGGAAAACTTTTAAGGGTGGTAGAGTACACTATCATAAGCAATAGACATGAAAGGAAACATAAGTGGTTCTTGCAGCATTGCATTTTTGGCAGGTGTTTCTGCACAGCAGTGCTTAAAATAACTGCTCAAAATTGCCTTCACCTACAGTAAGGCAAGTTTCAAAACATCAAAAGTGCATTGCACAATGTGCTTGATGTAATTTTTTGGATGGATTCCTTTGAGGATTTCATCTCTTGAATATTTGTAGAGGTTACACATTTGCGATACATATCTGGCATTTTAAAATTGTGCCTGAAGTGCTTCATTGACACTGCCAAACATGTGTTACTTTTTGTGGATGCAATTGTGACTCTTATTATTGTAATGAAATGTGTGTCAACAAAGTTAGTAAACAGTTTGTTTACTTTTCATGTCTGTTTCTTGTGTTTGTGCCTCAACAGATCACTTGTATCCGTACATTCCTATGCAAAAAAAGTTTGTTGTAGTGTATTCTATCATCCTTTAAAGTTTTCCCCATGAATTCCTATATAATCTAAATAAATATGGGATCTCTTTGATAGACATGCCTTTATCTATTTATTTGATGAGTTGCCTAATTGTAAGTACAGTATACTTTGTCTGTATTAGATTATTTGTATTTTTACCCAATATACTTTCAGAAGTTGGTTGAATAAAAATATTTGAAGATGTTTAATTTGTCTGTTAACATCAGTTTGGCAAGGAGAAAATGATAACAATTCTTCCTTATGAATTTTCACCTTGTACTTTCTTATGTGCTGTACAATAAATTCAGTATACAGGGATTGTAGGAATGAAAAGTGCATTCCTGGTAAGTGTGGCCTAAAAAGATTTTAGCATTGGCCACTGTAATGATGATTCAGTTATCTGTGGGCTTCATTTATGATTTAAAATTAATCATCTGTTTATTTAACTTTGATATTAAAATCTTCACAGATGCTTCATCTCAGAGTAATGAAGCCGCTGACACTCGGAGCAGTTCACCTAGAAGCTCTGCTCCTAATGCTGCTCCCTCATCCACTGGACAAGTTCCTCCTCTCAATATACCCTTCCGCAATATAATTCCTGTACCATTGACTTCAATGGGAAGTTTACATACTTTTGACTCTGGATTGCCATGCCATTCTGTTTGGGCCTTGGAACCTTCACGGCGACGACATAATGCTGGAAATGCAAGATCACAACCAAATGCGGTGAGGAATGATAACTTTTTTGTATTTAAGATCATTCCAAATGATGAATTACTAATAAAAGTTTAGTACTAGTGTATAAAAATCATTTTGTGAGGAGAATGGGTTGAATTGAAATATATCAAATCTGCAATTTTGATCTTCCACAGGGTTCCCACGGTCCTTGAAAGTCCTTGAGAGTCCTTGAAAATTTTTTGATGAAATTAGGTCCTTGAAAGTCATTGAAAAAAGGATGAGGTCCTTGAAAGTCCTTGAATTTTTAAGCCACTGCTGATAATCTCCGCCCCCCATTGAGTGTTTCTCCTCCCCACTTACCCTCTGCAGAGTAAAATAGTTCAAGAGGGGTCGTCCATGACCTTCAGAATCCCTCTATTTTCAAACAAGCAGTGCTCTCTTGTAAATGGGGGCTTTAACCCTCTGATTCGAAGGATACTCTGAGCACCCTGCCCCCCCCCTCTCAAAAACTGCAATGAGGGTTGACAATCTTAAGTTGTTTTATTTGAAAGAAATTGGTTTGGGGTTGAAATGCTAATGGCCAGTTTTGAGGATTACAGTGAACTTTCCCTAACAGTTCTAGTAAATATCCCTTTCCCTCAAGGTGGAAATTTTTACAGAGAGAGTGGGATGTTCTCGAACCGTAGGTTGGTTGCACATTGCGCTTCGGACCTTTCAGTATGGAGAGTTAATTTCGCTGCTTAGACTTGAAACTTATATCTTGGTAGAGGTTAAATATCAGTGACTTATTTTTATTTATTTCAACTGTTTAAAATTTTAATCAATCATGTATTGCTAGCTACTTTTGATTGTCTCTTTAGAAGGTCAAAAATAAAATTAATTTTGATTTAAAAATTTAGTTTTTATTCTGTTTGAATCATTGTTACATTGTGATTGAATTACTAAAATGGCATCTTAAAGGTTTATAAAAGATCTGTTCCAAAAATCATAATATAGTTATTAATTGTAAATTTCTTTAGTGTTCAATTGAGATTGACTTTTGGATATTCAAGATAAATTAGATAGGATTTTTGATTTTATCTCAATATATTTCAAGTTTTTAGTTAAGATTCTATTGTTATTCATTATTGCTTCTACACTGTCTCTTGTCCTATTGATATCAAATATATATATACTAGCTGCATGACCCGGCGTTGCACGGGCAATCTTGAATAATGGGATATTCCCGGGCGGAGAGAAGTGAGATCACGTGAGGCCTTCGGATCCATATTTTTTCATATGCCCGGCTCCGTTTTTTTTCAACAAATATTGTCACTTACTTTCTCCAAGAAATGTAAATGTTCCTTCAAATCTAGTCTTTTTATTACTAATTTTCATATGCCCGCCTCCGATTTATTTTTTTTACATATATTGTCGCTAACGTGAACGTTACGTTCCCCCCAAAACGTATTCTCTTTTCTTTGTTCTTCTGTTTCTTCGGCTCTTCTGTATGGCCCGGCGTTGCAAGGGCTAAATCGAATAATACCTGAGGTCACGTGACACATGCCTAATGTGTGTTATAATATTGTTGAAGTGTGTTGTATTAGTGTTTTCACCTCCTGCTTCATCTGGGTGTAGATGAGAGGTCCTGTGATAAATCTGGCCATGAATTCTGAAGCAATACGCTCCTCTCCCTGTAGACGGTACAATCTGTGCACCCATTGAAGCACTGGTACGACTTTATGTTATTTTGAAATGCACTGATAATTCACCGGAGCCATCCATCAATCCTTTCATTCTCACTGGATAAACTGAAGCCTGCTCAATTATATTTCCATTATGACAACAATGAGTGTAAATTCCTCTGGTATTCTTTTCATCCCGGAAATACAACCCTCCGCATTTCAGACAGAGATTGTCCATTTCTCCACAGTTGTGTTCTTCAGTTCAGAACAGTTCTAGCTGCATAAAAAGTTTGTATCTGATGTTGATTTTGTCCTTCAATAACATTCAGACGGCGTTCTCTTGCATGTTGTACCATGGCTGACAATCGGCTATTTCTTTGTTCGTCTGTTCCTTCGGCTCTTCTCTCCTGGCTACGTTGTCCCATTACTGCCAATCGGCTATTTCTTTGTTCGTCTGTTTCTTCGGCTCTTCTTCTCTGGCCACGTTGTGCCATTACTGCCAATCGGCTATTTCTTTGTTCGTCTGTTCCTTCGGCTCTTCTCTCCTGGCTACGTTGTCCCATTACTGCCAATCGGCTATTTCTTTGTTCGTCTGTTTCTTCGGCTCTTCTCTCCTGGCCACGTTGTGCCATAACTGCCAATCGTCTATTTCTTTGTTCTTCTGTTTCTTTGGCTCTTCTCTCCTGGCCACGTTGTGCCATAGTTGGACAATCGGCGGCTTCTTTCTTCTTCAGTTTCAACAACTCTCCTTTCACGTTTTCTAATTGCCTCCCGTCTACTGGCAACATCCCCTGTAATTCCTCTTTTTCTTTTAGACATCGGAAAAAGCGAGAATTGAACAAAGCAAAAATAGTAACTTCCAGATATCAGCTTAAAATAGAAGCTTCCACAAATATTTAAACTTGATCAAATCAATGAATAATGATTAAAATCACTAACATAACTAATCTACATCTTTCGGCACATAAGTTTACAGAAACAAAACACCCCTTTTAATTTCGTTAAAATGATTTTGTTGGACATTATATCACGGGATAAAAAAAAGAATTTATACACTTTCAACAATACATTTTTTTATTTCTGTCAGCGTCCCTTTTTTATTGTTGTTGTAACAATGTTCTTTAAAGTAAACGACTTCAACAATAAAATAAATTTTGAATTGCGCTGTAACAATGAAAAGTATTGTTATAATTATCCGAAACAATGAAAAGTATTGTTGTAAATTAGTTTTTAATTAATATCTTTTTCACTAATTAAAATATCGATATTTAAATGGCCGAAATGGATTCCTTGAATTATTCCCCATCTTTTGGTACTTTCAGCGCGCTTCTCCGTTCGGCGGTTCGTGAGAAGATAGAAGGACATACATACATACGTTTGTTTACCTTCGAATTTTAATAGGATAGATATAAATCATGGCCGCTTTTGAACTTTTTTTATAACTTATTTTTATTATTATATTTTTATATTATTTTAATTTGTAGTTTGATTCCTGTAAAATCAGAATAACTGAAATATCAAGTGTATAGACACGTTTTACAGTTTTTCAAGTGAAAAATTCAGTTATGTACAATTTCTACAATGTGTAATTTTATGGTCCTTGAATTTTCTGTAAAAGGTCCTTGAATTTTCTGAAAAAGTCCTTGAAAGTCCTTGAATTTTTTTCTTCAATATGAGTGGGAACCCTGGAATGAAAATTTTGCTTTCTATTACATATTTTGTTTTTTAAGATGTTTATTTTTGCATGCAAAGGTATTAAACACTGTATGTATTAACATTTTTCTATTCTTTTGGCATGCTTACTTAGAAAAAGTTTTCAATTAAATTTTCATTTTAGATGAATAATAATCTCATTCCTTTATTGAATTTATCTATTGCAACATGAATTATTCCAATTACAATAAATTCTCGACTATCCGGAATTCAAGTATCTGGAAAGCTCAACTAACCGGAAAAATTTGAAAATGAGTTTTTCTAAAAATTTTACATCTGCACGTCCGCCCGCGCCGTTCCATTCATGCGGACAATTTATTTCTGGAATGCAATGTCTGCTATGTACAGAGGGGCGTAGAAGGGGGAAAAAAAAATAAATATACAGTACTGTGACATACTCAGATTTTGTGGGGGGGGGGGGGCCAAAAGCAGAAGTGAGAACCAAATAAAAATAATAAAAGGTCCTCACCTTCTGCCGAAAAACGAGACCTAAAAACGGAATCGGGAACCAAAAAGAAAAAAGGTAAAGGGACAGAATCGGTTAAAAAAAACCCTCATGGGGGTTGCTCCAGATTGGCAAGTCTCTTTCTTTTCCTTTATTTATTTACTCTGCGAATACTGGGAGATGTTGATTCCGATTATGTAATATCACGTGTGGGAAAATTGGAGGTGAGCGTATTGCTCAATAACCCTTGCGATTTTTTAAAAGATAATAAATTAGTTTTGATATTCAATCTGGGATTTGTTTATGATCACTTAAAAGAGATTTATTATGCTTGCTGAGTAGAATATTTTTCAGTTTTGTCGGCTATCTTTATATGTTTATATTTTTGCAATCTGTATATTTACGATAAAAATTTGGCTACAGATCGTACTCTTTTCCATTATCAATGTTAAATTAAAATCTTCGTAATTTGTTTTGTAAATACAATGTTATGGAAGATGCAGAAGTATTCTTAAAAATTATATTTAATTCACATTTCAAAATGACAAAAACAAATTATTTGGCCGAAAAAATCTAAAAAAAAAAGAGGCTACAATCTACCCCTCCCATTTTTCTGGTCACACTCAACTATCCAGATTTTTCAGGTATCCGGAAATCGGCTTTTCCCGAGCATGCTGGTTAGTTAAGCTTTTACTGTACTTTCTCAATTTTTGAATGAGTTAATCTATTGTTTTTGACTGTTCTCATTTTGGCTTTATATTTATAAATTGGTTAGTACCTTTGAATCGAATGAATAGGAAACCCTACCTTCTGTTCACTTGCACTTTCTTAAAATAATAATAATTAATAGTTTTAGTAAAAATACCTTATGTATATATGAAAAAATAAATTATTTTCAATTACGTAAATAAATCGGAATATAAAAGATTCTAAAACTTATAGTTGCATATTATAAAAATCTTTTAAAACTTATAGTAAATAACTATGAGTTTTAAAAGATAAATATATAAAACTTTGGCCATAGTATAAGACCCCTGATGATATTAAATATTTCTTGATAAACATTATCATGTTGTTACTTGTTCAGTAAATATTTCTCAGAAAGATGAACCTAACTGTTAAAATATTTGGTATTCATTATTATTTCAATGTACATCCTTTAGTTAGTGATAAAACTAATTATCCCATAATTTTAGTAAGAATTTTTTCTTATTATATATCCTACTGTTACTGGATTCAGTTAAATTTTATTTCTAAATCATTTCTTTAGCAACCCACTGTCAATCCCAATGCTCCAGGGCGTCAAGAAGATCAATTACAGCAAGTGATTAGCAATATTATGATGTCTTTGATAAATCATGCTCCTGCACAAGGTAATTATTTATTAAAATATTTCTGATCCTTTTGGCAGTTACCAAATTTTTGTATGATATTCTTTATGGTAACTTTTTTTGCATTTCAGGTGCCCAAGCACCTCCAGGTGTTACTGTATTTACTTCACGTGGTGATGATTCAGGACCTAGAGATGGTAGTGCACTGTTTAATGCTATAAGAGAAGTAACTCAAGAAGCATCAAGAGTAAGCATTTTTAAAGAAATTATTGAAATTTTTGTCTTTTCCTAGTTATTTGAAAGACGCACATGTCATGATTTAGAATTTTCCTATTTTTAAAAAAATATTGCTGAACTTTTTAATTTATTTGTTAATTATTTACTTTATATTATAATAATTACTTTAACTTGAAGTTCGGATTCACCCGGTTCTAAAGCGTTTTGGGGACTCCCTGTTCCCCACCAATATTTAAAGACATGACTGCAGTCATCTTTATCTTTCTGCCTTTACTCTTTAGCAGCGAGTGCTTGCTGTGTTTTCCTGACTGTGGCCATGGGTTGATTCTACCATTATGAAATAACTTTAAAAATGAAATTTTCTTCTTAAAAAGTAACATCTGTACTAAAGAAAGTGGCTGCAGTAAAATTGCAGTGATTTTATTTTCTAAAAACATTATATACATATGCATTATAAGTAAATTCTTCGCTTGGGAGAAGACTACCACAATACAAAAAAAAATTACGATTTTAGAGGAGAAACGTTTGAGGTATGCTTATTTACCTTAATAGGTATCTTTAGATACTGTAACTACTCTCTTCAGCGGTATATATTGAAAACTGATATTGTGACGTTGCTTCAAAGAAATATACATAATTTGTTTGAAATTTCAAAAAACAAAAATAGTGTTGTAGGTCTTTTTTTCCAAATGGGAAATTTATTTTAATGGGAAATAAAATATTTGTATGATAGATTTTTTCATTTTTATTATATTATTGCAAATGCATCATTCTCTGATGAAATACATGAGTTGACACCATTATTCTGTTGCCTTTTTGTTAAATGCAATTAGAATACTCTTGAAGTAGGCTTTGCGAGAAGTAATAAGGTTGACAGGTTAAAATCCGACCTCTGTAAGGTTCTTAATAAAGATTGACTTGGGGCAAATGTTTGTAGAAAGCTAAGTGTATTTATGTTGATTTCATCTTTTAGTAAATATAATATTGAATAGAAAATCAAATCACTTTACCTTTTAGGATGAAAATAAACTAATTAAGAATCTTCCTTAATTTTCAATCCACAAAAACATTTAAAAAAGAATTATAGATTGAACATTGTTTAGAATTGTTCCAGTCATTATGCAATAAATGAAAAACAATCAAAAGTGATCTTTTATATTTTAGAGACAGAAAAATTCTCAATCATTAAAGTATTATGTTTGGAGACTTCACCATTTGGGGGAATATATATATATGTGATATTTTAATTTTTTAACTTTCCTAAATAATCTTAACGACACCTCATTTTAAATACTTCTACTTTCATCATAATAAACGCACTACAACTTCCTTTTCAAATCACGAGTTTCTGAAGGGGAATTCCCTTTCCTGGGTACTTAAGTGTTCTGCGCATTCATTTCTCCCTTTTTTCACGCCAGCATGTAAGCTTTAAACAACAACGCGCCGCTCAGGCGTAAACTTCTGAATTCTGGTCATGGAGCTGCATACAAATTAAATACTTTACCTATGAAGAAATAACGCCTGATGCCTAAATAAAAGAAGATTTAAACAAATATCGTCTCTTCCTTGATGACAATGGACTGCCTTTCACCTTTTTAAAGCCTGATCTTATATATATATATATATATATATATATACTTGAAGAGGATAGTCTTCTCAGTAGCATGTATTATTTATTTTGCTTTTTATGAAAATTAGTGTTCTTTTTCTTTTATATTATGTGTGTGTATGAAAGGAATTGTGGGTTTTGTTTTAAACTATTTCTTCTGAAGGAAATTTAGCCATGTACATGTTTACATTGTTTGTTTCTTGTTTGCCTTCAGTGATCAGTTAAGTTTTATCCTGTAAATGTGGGTGATTAAATTAAAATTTGCAATTCATTTAAGTAACCAGACATTCATTGAATGTGTATTGACTCATGATATTTTTAGGAGATATGTTAATGTACTTTTTTTAAACAGGCTGCCATGCGTCAAAATGCTGCAAGCACAACTTCAACTGGTTCTACTACTCCTTCATCCACTGATGCATATAATGAAACCCTTGCACTATTAAATGTATGTATCTATGTTTGTTTTCATCTGTTATGCATAGTAAGTTGTAAAGTAAAAGAAAACTCATGCTTATTGCAGTTTATTAAAAACAATCTGAAGGGTTTTTAGAATATTGAAATAGAATTCCTGTGAGTACCCATCACTGTCCTTTTAACCAATTAAAAGTATAGTTTTTTGTACTATCTAATTAGATGAACCCCCTTTTAATTTGGGGATGCATTGTTGTATTGATTCAATTACATGCCCATAGAACGCTTGAGATGCTAATGGATCACCCATCATTTTTGTATTGAATTATAACGGCCATGAAGCACACATCCATGTAATTCGATACACGAGAGGAACTCGGGCAAAGCTGTTAAGGGGGTTAAATAATGTAAAGTGTTATAATACCTTGGTTGGATGTGAAAATTTTGCTAAAGAATCAAGTTCTTTTTGTTTCTTAAATTTTTACCTGACATGTCTGTTGCAAATATAGAGTGAAATAGAAAATTTTTAATTATAGCACTTTTTAAGAAGTTTCAAAACTAAATTGGAGAATTGTCTATAAAAAGAATATAGAGTTTTGAAAGGAGGGGAGTCATTTTCTAATGCTGTACTTGTTTTATGTTCAAATTAAACTGAATAGGCATGAATTTACAAAATAAAAATATTAAAATATAAAAGCTTTCCGGTCAATCAAACTTCATATATTTTTCTTCAACTCCGTCTTGAAAAAAATTTCACTTTTGCTATTCAGTTTTTTTAGAGTCCTTGCGAGTTTTTTGACTTTATATATATATCTTTAAATTTTATGTATTTAAATATTGTCTGCATAAAATTTTTTTGTGTTTTAAATAAAATATGATGGTTGCTCACTTGCCCTCATTAATACAACATAGATTGTGTTTATTTAATTAAATTTTAATGCATCTTATAATGCATTATTTATTCTTGAAGAGTTTCCTCAGTGCTCTCTTTCTTATTGCCATATTTAAAAAAAGTTTTAGCCCTTAGATGGCCTATTTTGCTTGAACTGAGGAATCTTTGTTATTTTTAAGAGGCTGTCAAATGATTTTGTCATTGTCCTGTCTGTGAGCTTGTCCTTTTAAACCTACATAAATTACTTCTCTGTGATGTGGAGCATTGTATCTTTAATTTATTAACCTTTTCTTTTTTCTTCTCTAACATAACTTGGTGTAACATAAAACTATTAGTAGTCAGTCAGCTGAAAGCTGTTACTAAAATTTAATTTGTGGCAAAATTACTAATGATTTGTCAGAAAGTACTCATGAATACAAATAAGAATGAAATACTATTATCATTCTATAGCTGATGATCTGATTGTGTAGTTATATATTCTTTTATTATGTATTTTTATATTATTATGAAGCTATTTATTCTGAAGCTACATAAATTGAAAATTAACTTCCCCCTCCCCCCAACTTTTTGATGTTTGGTCTAAAAAATTGTACAAATTAATTTTTTTTTTTTGGAGAACAGACAGATTTATTCCAACCCTTGAATCAGTTAATATAAGTTTTTAATAAATGTAAACCTTAAACTGTTTTTTTAAAAAAAATGACTCCTAAAAGATCATTCTAGATTATTACAATTGACTTTATTAATAAGTAAATTTATCAAATATTTGGCTTTGTATATTGAACGATTTTTTTTATTTTCTTTTTTAGACTTTAGAAATGTCTAATATGAAAGTTGCTGAGATCCTGACATCTATAGATTTTAGAACAGAAGGTAAGGACTACTGAAAACATTTTGTTAACGAAATATTAAATTTTTAACAGAAAAGTGTGTACATGTTTCAGTGTTTTTTGCCATGTCTATTGAAATCTTAGCAAACTGTAAGTGTCAGTTCTATTTTATTGTATGATTTGTTTTTTTGAAACCAATTGGGATTGATGCTTGCAGAAATTGTGGATCTATATTTTCTTTTATTTTTTAATAAGATAATGAGTTGAGTAATTTCTAAGAAAAGTGTTCATTTTATTTTTAAAAAATTCTTTTGAAGATTTAATAATTGTATGTTTTCTCTGCCTACATGCAATTTTTAATATTTGGTTGAAAATTGTTCATTAATTTCTAAAATTGTTTCTCTTATCTTAACACGTTCTAAACAAAATTCTGTTGTATAATTTTTAAAGTATTATCTTTAATTGCTGTATTTGGAATGCAAATTTCTAGAATAGTTCTTCTGATGAAAAGGCTTTTAAATCAATGTTAAATCATTGGCTTGTAAATATTTCGCACATGTGTGGAAAGGAGAGGAAATTCATAAGTTTTTTCATTTCTATTTTAACTGTCCACTTTTTGACATCTATCTTTATTACAGAACTGTCATGGTTGGCTGCGAAAGTGCTCAGCTATTAAATATCGGGCATTAAATTATTATTTATAATTTTTTAAACCAAACCAAGTTTTCCTCTAAACAAATTATTAAAAATCAAAATAGCATGTAAATAATTGAATAACAGTGTTTGCTTTAATAGCAGATTAATTCTTAAAATAAAATTATTTTTATAAAGAAAAAATAATTTAACATATTTAATTATTTTTTATAAAGAAAAAATAATTTGACAGCAAATCACTGCCTATTGTTTCCTATTTGGAAAATGAATATTCATCTAAGAAACCTATTTTGAAAAAAATATTGCAGATATGCATGTCTCTTTTAAAAAGTGCTGTTTAGAGAAAAACAAATAAAATATTGAAATAAATGTTCTCTGTCTATCATTTAGATTATTGTATACATCATTATCTTTTCCACTTAAAAGAAAATATTTTTCATCCTCATTGCTTTATAAACAGATCCAACATGTTCGCCAATAGTTAGGCACAGACATTTTACTGACTTTTTAATTAAAATTTCTCTTGCATGTTGTTGTTATAGTGGCCAAGATATTTATTGCTAACTACAATTTTCAGATGTTTGGTGTGACTGATAATGTTGACATCATTGTAACTATACCATGTAACATGAATTGTGAATATGAATTTTAAAATGCAATTGTAGTTAGGTATGTGGTATTTTCAATAAGCGCACAAGATTGTCATTTTTTTCTTCATTTTTGACATTCACAAACACCACATGCAAAGGACGTTCAACTCAGAACATATATTAGTAGAATATAAACATATTTAGTAATTTGCCACTAACAAAGAGCGAACTGTGCCTAATCGCACAAGTAAACAAAACTTCGCGCTGAAGTACGATACAGCAACTCAATGTACTCTCGGTCTGCATATACTTAAAAGGTACACGCAGCGCCATCTATAGGTAGCATTCATTTAGATATTTAGTATATGAATAATAATATATAAGAAGTAAAGATTAAAAATAATAGACATGCATGAACAGCAATTGTATTATGGTATATTGAAGTCAGTTACACAACTCTCATTATGCTATTTCTTTAAATTGTGTGCTATTTTTTAAAAGTTTTTGTCTTTATATTTTTGTTTTTATTTGACAGGTGTTTTGGGAGATTTAGTGGTATTGCTTGCCAATCAGTTCACTCTAAAGGATATTGTTGATATATCATATGGAAAATATGTGTGCTTGGATAAAATTCGACGCCCACTCCAAATGTATTTAGAATGCAATGTCCTGCTTGGCGAAGATCCTTCAGCAGCTGATATTGATGCTGGCGTGAAACAAATTTCATCTGAAATATTAAACAGTTTGCAATCATTTGTGGTATGTAAAATGGAGCATTATTTTCTCTGTGTTTTAAGAAATAAACAATTCTATTATATATAATACTACTCATAATGTCAGAAAAAATGGGTCATTAAAAACCATCTACTATGAAAAATTAGATTGTATGGAGGAATGAAACCACAATTCTTTTCCTTTGGCACCAAAGTTAGTCTCGATGTACAAATCTGTGTAACTAAATTAACATTCTTTAAAATAATTAATGGCATTTATATAATTTTCTTAGTTTTTGGTTATGGAAAGTACAATTATTTGATATAGATGATTTAAAATGGAGCTTCTTATACTGTTGTTTGCAACCAAGTAGCATGACACAGGGAAATATTTAGAGCATGAAATTTTTCACAATGATTTTTTTCTTCGTCTGTTTAGCAAGTTTGAGCAAAAATAGTTTAAGATGAGTCAAAAGATTCAGTGAAATTTTTAATAGTTATTTTAATTGAATTTCCTTTTAATTATCATTTAATTAATACTTTATTTTGTTATTAATTTGTCAACTTTGGCATAGTGGCAAAACTTTTCAGACAGAAATGAGTCCACACAAGCTTTTCCATCTAAGAGGGGCTGGTGGAAGAAGGTTGAGGGAGTCTAGATTTAAACATTGGTTTTAGGTTGTATTGTGTATGTGTGTTTGTGAATTATTTCCTTTTGCCTTGTAGGTTATGCATCTTATTTTTGTAGAATTTTCTCACAATACTGGAAAATGAATGGGGTGCTTGAAAATAGAATAAGCTATAGTTTATAGATTTTAATTTAATTTTGCTTTGATATGCATTTTGTCTTTGTACTCATTTGATTTTTGTTGGACAAGCTTAATTTGCATTTAACATGAATGAGAACGTAGATTCTGGGAATGATTGCATATATAAATTTTAAACTGTGGTGCACATATATCAAATTATGAGGTCTGTTTTGGAAAATATTTTTTTTTTGGGGGGGGGGAGAATAAAAACAAATTTAGATCTTATTTTTAGTTTCTTTAGGGGTACTTTAAAATGATGTATAATTTTACTTTCCCTTATTGAATTTTACTGGAAAATGAATAAATGTTGAAATTAAATTTTTAAAAAACTTGCAAAACAATATTTGGGGAAATTTGGTTAAAGCAAACTGAATCTGCAACTATTTGTAAAATACAACTTATGCTGCTAAGATATCCATAATTTTGATTTTGAAATATTCATATTAGCATAAATGTATTTGTGGTTTTGCAGGAGCATGTGTTATTTCACTAACTTTTTCTGATTTCAAATTATTCTGTTACATGGTTTATCACTGATTTAATTTGTTCATAATTCTGGGTACCCTCTTGAACTGTGTAGGTTGTTAAGTTACTGTGACATAATATATCTGAATAACAGTAGTTTCTTCAGGTTTTTTTTTTATTTTTTATTTATGAGACAAGAAATTGAGCTTATAAAATTTTTAAATTCTGCTTCTACTTACAATAATTAGTTTTGTCAACTAAAATTGATTATTTTTCTTGTTACTTTTTACAGGGATGAGATTCTTCCGCTTTTTGTTATTTTCGAGAAATTCCTCTTTTTTCTTTTTTTTCTTTCAAAATTCCGTTTTCCTTTTTCTTCGGATTTCCGTTTTTTTTTCCCAGCAAAAATTTGCTTTTCTTAAAAAAAATTCCGCTTATACACAAAGCAAAGAAACCTTCCATTTTTGAAAAAAAATTCTGGGAAAATATGCTCAACCGTGCAGCTTTAACTCCACCCGCTAGGAAACTAGCCGATTCATCTTCTACTGACGAATCAACATTATATCAGCAAGCTCTACAAGGATGAACATTCCAACATTCAGTGCCATTCAAAGTTTTAAGTACCACCTTCTTGCAGAAAACAAAAACTCTGTGGCATATTTTGCAAAAAAAAAAAAAAAAAAAAAAAAAAAATTTTTTTTTGCATGAGCATGTTGAAAAAAAATTACTTGAAAACTTAAGGTCATCTTGTAGGGCGTACCAAGATGAAGAAATAAAAAAAATGGAACAAAAACAAATAAACTACATTAAAAAAACCCCTGTCAAAAGAGGCAGCTAAAAGGCTGTGTGCAAATGCAGCAAAAAAGTAGAGAATAAAGACATAAAAAAATCTTTTCAAAAAAAAAAAAAAAAGATGATTTACTTAGGCATTCTAGAGATAATGTAGTCCTGACAACTATGCCTGTAATTAAACAGAGAGGTACTAATGAAGACTATTCAAAAACTTTAGCCTCTACTGAAAATAAACTTGCAGAGGATGCAAACACGTCCTTTATTGAAGAAAAATCTGTCAAATAACAATAATGCTAAATGAATCTGTCATTGTAACTGTACAATTTCTCGACCCCTCTCATTTTATAAGGTGCAAAATCATTGTGCTGTTGCTTTTGCAAAAGTGTATGAAAATAAAAGAAATAAAACAGAATTCAGTATATGATACATTATTATAATTTATAAAGAGCTAATACATTTTACACAGTTGCATGAAGCGAAAGAAATTATTTGTCCTTATTTTTATTTATTTTTTGAGCTAACTTTTATCAAAAGGCTATTAAATATAATACTTCTCAGACTTATGTTGGGTGAATGTTGCATCTCAGTGATGTACAGGTAGTAAATATGTTTTAATGTCTAATTTTGTATTCTCTGATGCTTCTTTTAATGATGTTTTAAACTTATTTGTTAACTTTTAATGTGAATGATTTAATAATAATTTAATATTATTTTTCTTATTTATACATACTGAATTATAAATAATTAAGTTATTAATTATTATAGTGCAATATTTTCATCATGTTGCCTATTCTGATGTTTTACTTCTTAAAACTTATTTCGCGTATAAATTATGGTACAAATTTTTTGCTCGCATATATTTCAGTCTTTTTGCTTTTTTGCCAATTTCATCCCTGCTTTTAGCATGTTCAAAACTTAATATACTTGCTTTATTGTTTTAGAATGCAACAAGATCTCGTTGTGGAATGGATTATTCAGCAGCTTTATCCACCTTTATCCAGCAAAGTGTTCACAAGCTGCTCCTTGTTATTTTAGATAAATCAGGTACTACAGATGTAAAATTGTACTTATTGATTAAATTCATTAGCAAATAGTATTTATAATTAACAAATGAGGTATTTATTTTATGTACATTTCATTTACAGAGTCTGCATCTGACACCTTTCGTGTGCGGCTAGTTCGAGCATTTCAGAAAATTTCAAGGGAATTTTTGGCTCTAAATGAGAAATATTCCTTCAATGCCAACTCAAATTTAGAAGAATTTGCCAGAGAAATTATAGTAAGTGTGGAAAAGGCTTATATTTAAGATTGTCATAGTTGCTGACTATATCTTTTCATTTAAGAAAATCATACTTTGTTTCTTATTCATTTAAAGGGAAAGAACCCTGTTAAAATATGGATACCAATTCATATAAATGTATAGCATATGATGTCATATTTTTATTTATGAGGATAAATTGCACTATTCAAATCTTTTCTGAGTTTTACTTTTGGAAAATATTAGAGAATGAAATTGAGAATTTAGAATTCATAAAATGTTTGCTAACTATGAAAATCAAGGATCTTGATTGTGATCATAGTAGTTCTAAATCATTTGATTTATGTGATTCGTCCTCAATATCCATTCACAACCAAGATTTACGTCCTTGCTATAACTTGATGAAATATTGCATTACTGTGCACTTCATTCAACTTTCAATAAGTTTCAGTACATTTATTCCCTTTTTCCCATAAAATAAATCACCGCATTCACTTAAAATTTGGACGCCCCCACCCACAGTAATTGTGGAGGCATGGTTATGACTTATTAGCAAACAAATTAAAACTAATGTGCTGAAGTGGCCATGTCACATGCTGCAGATTATTTTCCACTGTGTTGTCACAAAATTTCAACAAAATATCTTTTTACAGAGGATTGTAACTAACTTTTCGACTTATCTAAGCAGCCTTACAAAGCCCATATTTTTATTATATTTACTATTTAATTTTATTTTTCTATTAATTTTTTCTCAGGAACCTTTGACAAGTGCTATTGGCCGTTCATATCATGGAATAGTTAATTCATGGATAATGAATTCTATCAGAAGATTCATGAGAACATTTGGTCCTGATGCTTCATCAGAATCACAGATTCCTGCATCCAACTCATCACAAAGTAATAGAACTGATGCATCTCAGAAGAAGGCAGATGAACCCAAATCTAGCTCTCCTGAACCAACTAGACCTGCCAGAAATAATGTAAGTATCTTTTTGAAATAATTTTAACTGTTAATTTTACTAAAATATTTTTTCTAATTTGTGTGAATGTGTCATTATTGAGGTCTATTAGATTCTTATTCACTCGAGTTGAGTAATATTTGCAGTTGCATAGCATCATCAAACCAAGAATAAAAATATAGTCGGTTTAAAAATGATAATTTATAATGGACAAATACTACTCTCCCCATTATATATAGGAATCGTTTACTTGATTTCTGTAGGAGTTGAATATTTGTATTAATTCTGTGAATTAGAATGCTTTAGTCTATATGAATCTATCTTAATTCCTTAAATCCTGTGTTAAACTGATTTCATTCATTGTTAATTTTTTTGTGCATTATAGTTTATGGTTGTGTTTTTAAATACGAGCTATGTTTGTTTATATATTTAAGAAACTTTTTATTCTTATTTGTTGCTTAAATCATTGTTGCATTTTTTTTTTTTTAAAGATTTGATATTATTGTTAAATATATATCTTGAAACCAGTCCTATGACACAGCATAGAAATTTCTAAATGTAATAATACTAGCTGCCCCTGCTCACTAATGCTCACCAACCCCCAGAATGATTGCTTGGCAATTGCCCAGGTTTGCTTTGCAAATTCTGCTTGCTTCGCTTGCTACAATGAAGACACTGTTTATCCTAGCAAAAAAACATTTATAGATGAGCTTAATAGATTTGTTGCCAAGCTGACCATAATTGCACAATCATTAAAAAGCTCCCAAAAAGGGGAAAAGTTTCAGGTTTAAAAATACTTTAATCCTATTTTTTATTATGTATTTTTAGTTAAAATAAGTATAAGTATAATTTGTAGTTCTTAATGTTTAAATTAAACTCACTCATTTTCAAGAAATTTTATTCCAAATAATTTAGGTTTTTGTCATTATTACAGAACAAAAGTATTTTTTATAAAGTTAATGGCCATTTTTTTAAAAAAAAATTTCTGAATCTCTTGCCTTCCCAACTTCTCTGAAATACTTATGTTGAGAAAGTGAAATTACGTGATCCATTGTTTGCTATAGATGTTGCCAAATCCTATAGCTAAATAGTGCATTTTTTGGAACCATACAAGAGACATTCATATAGATAAATGTTTGTCCTAATAATATTGTTACAAAAATTTATTAAATTGTTTTGGGGATTTCAAGCATGTTATGATGACATGTCATAAGGCAGTCATTGAATTGAATTTTTCAAATTACATCTTACTTATGAAATTTTTAACTGTTTGATCTGCTCATGAAATATTTTCTAGGTTAAAATTTGTATACTGATAAATAACGGTTCCTTTGTGAAGTCAACATAGAAACTTTTTCCAAATTTATTAAATGGCATTTTCTGTTAACTACATTTTAATATATTTAATATTTTTATTTTTTATGTAAATAAAGTGTTTTTATTTCAAATTTAAAACACAATTGCATTTAATTTCACGTTAGTTGCATAAAATGAATGAATAAATAAATAAAAAAATCCTTTAAATTTTTTTTGTATACGTGTCCTTTTTTCAGTGCCCAAATTAGTGAAGAAAAGTAGTATAAATAAAATTTGCTTGAAAGAGTTTAAAAAAATGCAAATGGTCTTTCATTTTCTTGCATTCAAATTATATGCATTTAATGAAATTGTAAATGTTTATAAAATTTTTAAATAAAACAAATAATAAACAGATTTTTTAAATAAAACAATGTTTCCTAACATACATTTTATACACTTAAATCTCTTTGAAAAAAAATATCCATTGAATTTAAAATTCAGATGATTTGCAAATTCTCTTGTTGAACTTACATGCATGTTAATACCTGTACTAAAATGCTGTATGAATCAGACATGACACAGGCTTGGAACAAAAAAAAGCTGAACTTCATATATAATGAATCGTACCAATCATAAATAACAAGAAGTAAAAGAAGTATGATTAAGTTAACAATAAAATAAATAAATTTATGCAAAAAGTGCTTGAGATATTAAAAATATTGTAGAATTATTATTTAACAGAAAATTAAGAATGACAAAATTCGATGCCGAAAAAGCTTAAATCCTCAATTCTGCAGAAATGTGTCATGTTGGATGAATGTGTTAATTAAAATATTGTTGCATTCTGAAGAAAATTCACCATGTTTTGTTTTTACTAGACTGGAGTGCGAAGGAGAAATTTTGTTGAAGCACTGGGTGTCAATGAAGCCTTGGCTAGTGGTCTTTCAAGCAATAGATCTGCTCCTACTTTGGCAGCATTTGCTCGCATTGCTGAACAGACCAGTGCCCTGCTCAGAAACAACACACAGTCCAGTGATATCCCCCATCCTCCAACTCGCAACCTAAGAGAAATGGTACTAGGTTCTGATACTTGGCATAATTCAGTTCCTCCAGTAAGTTTTTGTAATTCAGTTTTATAAGCTTGTGTTGATTATTAAAGGAAATTACTGATTTCAGTTTGCGTTAATAGAATGGCAATCTACTTAAACATGTTATTTTCAGGCATTTTTGCCAATACAAGACGAAAAGTGGCGATTTTTGCAATTTGTGTACAAAATTGCAGAAAATAGTTATAACTTTTGAATTATTGCTTATTTTTGAATATAGCTTTCCGTTTCTTACATTATATTGAATCCTTGATTATAATACATTTTTTGTTGACATTTACAATATTCAAAGTTAAATTTTTAACAAATTAAATTTACTCTTTTTTTTTTTTTTTGAACATGATAATGTTTTTAGGCTGCCTTACTTTCTGTAAAACACATGCTGCTAAACCTGTTCAAAACACTATAGGGCAGACTGTTGGACCTAGAGCTACAAAATATAAAATTTAGCACATATTACTTCCTGAGTAGTAGGTGCTCACTAAGAAAGTTTTTTTCAAAAATGTAATTGGATTTTTACTATTTAGATTTTTAATTAAATTTTAATTAATTATTTTCCTCAATAACTTTGGAGCATATTACTGCAAAAAAAAAAAAAAAAAAAAAAAAAAAAAAAAAAAAAAAAACCATGTTAAGCCACTTAAAAATAAAATTAAAAAAAAAAGCTTTTCAGTGATACCAATTTTATTTTTTTGTTTAATTTTTTTAATAAATTTTCCAAAATTAATTTTAAACACAATTTGTCACAATGCTTTTTATTAATATATTGCTCAAGCCAAGTTTATTTCATCAAATCTTTTACTTGCATGCTTTTACCAGTGTTAATGTTATGATAAAAAAACTTTTTCTTTGGACATTAACTTCATGGTAGAATTTTCACTTTTATCAGCCTGATAATGTTTTTAGATATAATTCTTTCTGCAAATTGCACGATGCAAAAGTTGTAATAGAATGCAACATAAAGTGTAACATAATGCAACACCTGATGTAATCAAGACAGATGAACACAGGAAAGACAAATCAAGCCTAAAACATTATCATGCTATAATTGTTTAGGACTAGAGTTACGAATATCGTATTTTTCCCCACAACATTATTATGCGTATGTTTTTTAAATTATGTCTTGCCACCAGTATTATCTCAACATTACTGAAGAAATGTGAGGAAAGACAATTAAAGTGATTGCTATTTGTTTTATGACCTTGATCTTCCTTCTGACCTTAATTCCATAAATTACCTACATAGTACAACATCTAACAATTGATGATGCATGATTTTTATTGTGTCAAATACCAGATTTGACACGTTTCTTGCTCCCCATCACTAATTTGCAAAAAACTTGTTTTGTAGGGTCCCTCTTTCTAGTGATAGTTTGCAAAGCGTGGGTTCACTTATTTTCCTCAAGCAGTGTGTTAACATTTAAATTATAGGGTAGACAAAGTCTCAAATGTCATCCTAAATTATGTGGGTGGGGACAAAAAGAGGAAATGCTTTGCTCCCTATTCAAGCTTTCTAAAGAAAATATCTGCAGTCGCTTTCGACTTTTAAAGGGGGTTGCCTATTTTTGTCTTCCCTCATTAGTGATCAACCTTCTTATTGCACAGATGTCATTATAGTAAGCAAGAGGATGTTGAAACTTGTCTACAGAGTGATTAATTAAACACCTCAGATGAATTGGGAGGGTGTGGAATAGTGCCACAATAGTTGTACTGGAGGCAGAGGAGAAATCTGCTATACAGAATTTGTATACTTATATAGGATAAAGATAAGAATTTTTTTAAAGAATAGGTATTTCCTTAAAGTATCTAGTGGTGTGATATTCTAAAGGACCTGGACTTTAGGCATTTTTAGTTTCAGGAAGATTCAGTTTAGGAAGAGTTATAATTTTTTTGCATATTTCTTGTGTTCTGTTAACAGATGAAACTAAAAAAAAAAAAAAAAAAAAAAGTAAGACAGGTTGATTATGTGTATTATTATTAAATTTTATATCCTCCTAACCTATGATAAAATTTGTTGTCTTTTAATGACATACAGATGTTTTTAAATTAAGGTTTTTGTTTCAGAATTGGGTCCCTATAATAGCAAGAGATGTACAACGTCAGAGGAGACAGGCTTCTCAAACACCTTTCAGTAATGCTTACTTAAGTGGCATGCCATCCAAAAGAAGGAAGGTAAGACAATTTTTATTTAAAATTTTTACTTTGCTGTAATATGATGCACTGATATTCATAAAAGGCTTGGTGAATTTGAAATTTGTCAGATTTTACTTGTCACTGTCTGCATATACAGGGTGAGTTTGACCTACTCTATCAAATGAAGGATGGTGATAGAAGAGCCCATGGGGATCATAAAACACTATATCAACCCTGTCCCATCTCTAACCGTTTGCAAGTTATGGCGGATACAATGATTTTGCTCAAAATTGTGACAAAATCCAAATTTAAAAAGTTTTGGACATATCTACATGCAAAGTAAGCACATATTCTGAAAGAGCAGTTAAAATCCTTTAAGATGACACCATTTTCATCAAAATACATGGATTTAAAGCCGAGCTATAAGCTCTGAAACGTGGGCGAAATTCAAAATCGAATTATCGCCAAAATTTTTAATATGTAATACTGTAAACACCATACAAGCTACAATTGGTCAAATTTGCCAAAAACTTGTCCATTCTATCAGCTTTCGAATGAGTCTACCATAAACCATATGAGTATTTTATTTCAGAAGAAATTGAGTCTTTCGTTGGCAATACATCACTGAAATCAGTGTTCGTCGAAATGGACATTCGGCAAAAAGTCGCAATGAAATGATTGTGGATAAATGAAATGTATGCAAATCCACCACTATGAACTCTTTCGGATATACAGATGTGTTCCAACCTATTTGCATTTTATGATCCCCATGGCTCTTCTATCACCGTCTTTCGTTTGGCAGAATAGGTCAAACTCGCTCTGTATAGTGCTGTTCTATTCATACCGCTAGTAAGAATGAAAAGTGTGAAATAATGAAGCGTGTTTGTGATAAAAATCGGATGTTTTTTTAAATGCTTTAAACAGTCAAAAAATTGCATATCATCTATAATGGAGGATTTTGAATAAATACCAAACAGAAATTATGCCCTATTAAAAGAAATATAAATTGCAACATTTTTTGCTACAAAATGTGGTTTTAATTAATTTTTCTACTTGACTTGCCATTAATTCCCTTTCCCATAAAAAATATTAACTAATTCAAAAGAAATTTTTAAAAAATAAATGAATCTAAACTTTGTTGCTATTCAAAATTCATTAACGAAACCTTAGATTAAAACCTGCCATAGCTTAGCGATTAATGTTGTCACTATTCCATTAGTGCCAACATTCAACCTTGCCCTCGATTGGAGCTCTAAGAGAAAAGCTTCTTCCAACTCTTAAATCTAATAGATAATCTATCAGTCAGGATAATTTCGTTACATGTAATGCTGCGGAATCTTATGAAGCATGAATGTATGCTTAAGTACCCTATCACTCCTATTCTAGGTTCATTTAGTCTCTAAATCTTCTCGGAACAGAAAAAAGTAATTTTAATTTTTGGTTTGATAATATTTTTTAAAAGAATGTTTGATGTTAATGTTAAAATCAATATTGGTACATGTTTTTCATATATGGATGGTATAAATATTCTCCTTAACTCAGAATGTGTGTAAGCACATATTTGACATAGTTAAAACTGATTCTTGTACCTTAAAACTTCTCCTGTCAGTGTTCGAAAGCTATTTCAGTGAGTATAAAAAGTTTAGAAACATAAATGAAAGATTTTTCAGGTCCAACTGAAGACTGGTTATATTTCAGAGTCAGTAAATTTGTAAATATATTTTTCTGATATAGTGAAGTGTGAACCAAAGGCAAAAAAATCCAATATGAATGAAGGTATGAATCCTTCAATGGAATAAATTTCAGGTGAATTAAAAAAAATAAATTAAAAAAAAAAAAATTGGGAGTTGGTTCTCATTTTGAATAAATACCAAACAGAAAACTTGTTGAAAATTGTTACGATATCAGTTTTGTACAAAATTTTCTTATCAGCTGTACTCCCAGTAAATAAGAATGTTTGAAGATAATCTAAACAGAATATACTTTCTTTCTATTTGATTCTGTTGTGCATTCACCGAATTCTTAATTTTTACAACTTTTTAAACTCAGATAATGACAAATGGCGGTCCAACTTTGCTGGAATCTTCCAAGAGTGCACTGTCGGAAATGCTCCTGCAAGCCATAAGCAGTGCCAATGTTAAACCTGTGACTAACACTGAAGAACTGAAAAAGGATGCGCTGCAAAATTCAACTTTACAGACATCGTTCAATAAGCACATGAAGAATGCCATTCAAGAAAGACTGCAACGAGATCTTGATTACTGCTCGGAGCGATTCCCTAACTCTGAGAAATATTTTAACTAGACCTTTTTCCCTGCACTATAACCTGTCACTTTCTTCCTCTGTTCACTGTTTGGGGTCTCGAGGGAGATCTCTCTGGATTATAAGTTTTGGAGATGTGACAGTCTTTTTTTTACTTTTGTCTCTTAACAAGTTGTAAGATTTTTATTTTGTCTGAATTTGATCTAGCAATATTTGACCCTCTGGTCACACTGCTGTAATTTTTCATAACTTGAAACACTTTAGATTATAGTGTACTGTGATTTTTTGTGAGTTTTTAAGTGTTTTATGTAACTTTTGAGTTGATGTGAGTATGGGATCAGTTAGATCAAGATTGCAATCTCTTTATTGTAATAACTGGTTATGAAATTTCTAGTATCAATAAAATATTATGTTAATATCAGTTTTGTGTTTCATTGATTTATAAATCTAAGTTCTCATTACTGAAAAACACTTGGATTTTGATACATTTTTTTGTTCTTGCTTCTCCTTGCTTACTGAATATTTTTTACAGCTTGTCAATTTAGATTAAATCGTTGTATTTGAGAATAATATTTCCAAATAAAAACTTATTGAGAAAGTCATAGATTACCGTTGTGACACAAATTATTTTCTAGACATGTTTACAAATATTGATATTCCAGTAATGCATTTAAAGGCGTTCAAAAAATGAACATTATCACAAGCAGAGGCAACACTGTAAAACATGCTCATTTTTAGGTGATAAGCTTTTACAAATTCATCCTGTAATATTGGATGGACTGTATAACATTTTCATTGCTAAAGTAACAATTACTGTATTGCAAATAAAATTTTACAGATAGATAGGTAATGAAAAGCCTCGTGTGTACAGAATAACTATTGTTGTTTGTATAAAGCAAACTCGGATATTAGTAAAAAAAGTAAAGGAGCTCCAACTTTATTTTTAAAAAAAGTAAATTAATAACTTGCCAATTTATGGTTTTGTATACTAAATCTATTTTTATTATTTCTTAAAATATAAGTATACTAGCATTCCCTATTGTTGCTTTGTTCATACTATGGAGTTTGATAAAGAAGAATTGAAACAAACAAACAAACAAAGTTGTAACATTTTTTATTTTATTGCTAGTTGATGTACCAAGGTGTTCGTGATAAAAATATTTTCAACTCTGTACACAGTTTTTTGCAACAGTGTCTTTGATTTTTGTTTCCTCTCTTCTGTGTTGCTCAGCAACTACCTCTGTACTTGAACCACTTGGCATTAGTCTAGCCCAACCCTAGGAATTCCATTTTTCCCTTACCATCATTGCTATGGTGACGAATGAAGTACTTTCCTATCATGTTTTTTAACGCCATGACCCAAAGTAAGTACTATTCCCTTCTTTTTTGGTGTTTGTGTGTATGACTGGATAAATACTGCATAATGTTCCTTCTTTTTCTCCTTATGTCCTCTCCATTCAGTAGGAACTAGACTCATTAACCTTGAATGACGTAACATACTGATTAGGATCATTTAAAAATTTGTGAAAATTAAATGAAACATTGCCTAGAGAGTAATTAAACTAGCATCATTGGATTGCTGTGCATGCTATGCACACCTTTCTGATGATGTCCAAAGAAAGCAATATTTTTATCATAACTTTAACAGTGCCAAAAACTTGTGAGTGAAGGATTACTAATATAATAGCCCAGATCTGTCTCTCACTGATACAGTAACGCTCTGATGTCACCAACAATAAAATTCATGCTGTAGCACTGCGAGACATTAAACAGCATCATTTCATTGTTAGAGTACCTAAATTTCAGTTATTTTAAATTTTAAAAAGTAATTGTTCTAATTTCAAATTTAATAGCTCTAAAATAGTGAAATAAAATTTGCTAACGATGATATAAAATTTATCTCGTTATGATCAATAGTTCCCGAGAAATTTTAAATTATATTAATCGTATATTTCAAATTACAGTAAAAGCTTAACTAACCGGCATGCTCGAGAAACTCCGATTTCCGGATAACTAAAAAGTCCGGATAATTGAGTGTGTTGGAAAAATGGGGGGGGGGGGCGCGTAGATTGTAGCCTTTTAAAGATTTTTTTGGCCAAATAATTTGTTTTTGTCATTTTGAAATGTGAATTAAATATAATTTTTAAGAATACTTCTGTATCTTCCATAACATTGTATTTATAAAACATATTATGAAGATTTTAATTTAACATTGATGATAAAAATTTTAAAAAAGTATGATCTGTAGCCGAATTTTTACCGTAAATATATAGATTGTAAAAATATAAACATATAAAAATAGCCGACGAAACTGAAAATTATTCTATTCATAATAAAACTCTTTTAAGTGATCATAAACAAATCCCAGATTGAATATCAAAACTAATTATCTTTTAGAAGATCGCAAGGGTTATTGCGCAATACGCGCGCCTCCAATGGACCTTATGCACAATTTGGGTTCGAGAGTATAGAAAAACAGCTGTGGAGGAATAAACAAAACGATCGGCCTATAAGTGACTCAGAAATAAAAGCAGTTCTGAGTCAGCTGTTTAAGACTGACCGATGGCTGCCGCCGGCAGGTCACGTGTCGGCGGATGTGACGTCACATGCATAAGGTCCATTCTCCTGCACTTGATGTTACGTAATCAGAATCAACATCTGCCGGTATTTCGAGAGTAAATAAATAAAGGAAAAGAAAGAAACTTACGAATCTGGAGTACTCCCATGAGCTTTTTTCTGTCGATTTCGTTTTTTACCACGTTTTTATTAACTCGCTTTCTTGTCTGTCTGTCTGTTCGGTACAAATCTTGCGATCGATTTTAAACTAACTTCCCGATGAGCTGAAGACTTGAAACTTTAAACATAGTTCAGAACTAGATGACAATGCATTATTAATTCCCTTTCTTGTCTGTCTGTCTGTCCGTTTGTCTGTCATTTCATATTTTGCATGACGCATCCGCAATACGTTTTTCATTATATCTCGAAAACTATTAACATTACAGACTTGGTTCTTGGGTATATGGATGACCCATGGTATCATCGAAGTACCCCCATATTTTAGCCATATCTTTGCGTATGCGCAGTACGTTTTTCATTATATCTCGAAAACTATTAACATTACAGACTTGATTCTTGGGTATATGGATGACCCATGGGATCATCGAAGCACCCCTATATTTTAGCAATATCTTTGCGCATGCGGAGTACGTTTTTCATTATATCTCAAAGGTCTCTGCGTCACATAACTTACTTTTTCAGGAAAATAACAATTTTTTATTTATGATCAGGTGAAGAGAAACTGAAATAAACCTGAAATTTCCCACATGTCTCCATCATAATCTCATCAAGATGTTTAAAATCGATTTCAAAATTTCACACACAGAAGACTAAAAAGCAGAAAATAATTATTTAAAAAAATAAAAATTTTAATAGACCACGTTTTTAAAACGGACTAAAAAGTATAAAATAATTTCTTCTAGCCCCATACAGATTTAAAACGAAAAACGTGGGGCGCATGCAATATTTAATAGTAAGGAGTGTAGGGAGTAGCTGTCGTTGAGAAAAGTCACACAACAGTTCATATCATTTCCATTGCAATAAAATTGTTAGTGAGTGAAATAAACTATTTATACATCAATTATCTATTACATGCGCCCCACGTTTTTCGTTTTGAAACTGTATGGGGTTATAAATCTGTATGGGACTAGAAGAAATTATTTTATACTTTTTAGTCCGTTTTAAAAACGTGGTCTATTAAAATTTTTATTTTTTTAAATAATTATTGGTCTTGTTTTTCGGCAAAAGGTGAGGACCTTTTATTTATTATTTTTTGGTTCTCACTTTTGCATTTGACCCCCCCCCCCCCGAAAAATAAAACAAGTCTGGGTAATTCACAGTACTGTGTATTGTTTTTTTTTTTCCTTCTACGCCCCTCTGTGTGGAACGAATGTTGCATTCCAGGAATAAATTGTCCGCGTGAATGGAACGGAGCGCGCGTTCTAAACTTTGGTGTGTAGATGTAAAATTTTTAGAAAAACTAATTTTCAAATTTTTCCGGTTAGTTGAGCTTTCCGAATACTTGAATGCCGGATTATCGAGCGTTTACTGTAATTTGTTTTTTAATAGAAAGTAGTAAATCACGTCGGTGGTATATCATATGCGTGATACAGTTTGGATGTCATGATGCATCTGATTATTTATTGGAATCGTGATGATATAATTTGATAATATTTTTTGGCAATGTTTGTCAGCAAAGAAGTGCTTTGTTTTGATTAGACATCTGAAGTACAAGGAAAATTGTTAAACAAAAAAAAAAAAATACTTCATGCGGAATGTTGTTTACCAAGAGGTTTTTTTTGAATAAAGAAATATGTAAATTAGAAAAAAAAAATTCCTGTCATAAAACATGTTTATTTTATTTGTTTTCAATCAATTTTAAAGATTTCTCTCGCATAGATATCTATTTAAACACGTCAAATTTGACGGGAAATCTCTTGAATGAAGAGACAATTTGAACCCGTCATACCATGACGGGTGATTTTCTAGTTTAACGATAAAATTGGTTTGAACTTAGTTACCGAAAAAAGAAATCATTGTTACAAATTGTGTTTAAAATTAATTTTGAAAAATTTATTTAAAAAAAATTACACAGTAATTGAATTTGTGTCATTAAAAAATAGTTATTTCTTCTCTAAGATAAATAATTTTCATGCACTAATTATTTCGGAAGTTATTGGGAAAAACGGAGCAGAAACAACGAAGTTTGGCCTAATATTTTGTTGTTTAAATATCTTAGAAATTACTTAAATTTGGAAGTTGTAAATAGCACACTTGACCTACCCCAAAATGGTATGTGCAAACTTCGTGTCGCTACTGTTCACTGTTTAGGAGGAGTTCTTGTGAAAGACAAATACGTTATTTTCTGTTTATATTATAAATCGTGTCATTCAAAATGCTGTATACTGTTACAGGGTTCGTATGTTCATTGAAAACTCCTTAGAAACTCTTTGAAAACGATTTTCATTTTCAAGCACTATGGAAACTCCTTGAATTTGGGTTTTACTCCTTATAAACTCCTTGATTTTCAGTTTGCACAGTGATCCATTATTTAAAATGTAGCACTACATAAGGTGCACAGTGAGGCATGAAAGTTATTTAAGTTCTAAAAAAAAATAATGGAAATAGTTAATTTTATTTGAAAGATGCTAAATCATGGTATGTAATGAACTATTTGAACTTTTGGGGTAGTTGTATAATTTTATAAAAAAATTATGTGTCTAAGCGACACCACTCCACTTTCATATAAATAGATTTAACATGACATTCTTGGATAAATCAGCTTTGTAAAAACATTTATTTGAGTTTTTAGCAATGTTTTAAGTACCCTAATATAATTTTTGTGTATTTTAAAAAGGGAACAATTTTTCATGTGTACATATTGACTCTTTGAAAACACTCCTTGAAAGCTCCTTAAATACTCCTTGATTTTTAATTTAAAAAATCAGTAAGAACCCTGTGTTAGTTTTTAAAAATTATTTACCTTATTGAAGTTATTAGTTTTTAAAGTTATAAAAAATTAAGATAATTATTACTTTATTTATCAAAATTTCTTACTATTTATGTATGAGTATTTATTGAACATTTTAAATATTAACCTTTATTGCCACTTTTAATTTAAAAATTGTCGTTTTGTACTCATTTTTAGACCCTGCTTTTATTAACCAGAATTTTTGGATTAAGTCGAATTCTTATCATGGTCTCATCAACTTCGAATGAGCCAATTTCTACTATTTAAGAATATGAAATCTTGAGTAGTATTTTGTGATAGGTTTTGCTTGTCTTTTATAAAGAGCAGGAAATAAAGTGTTGATGTACCACTGATGTTTTTTTGTTTCACATGTTGGAAAAGTAGTAAAAGCATGATCTTTTAATTCGAAGCTTTTGAAATATTTTTACAATTTTAATTCTTATAGTAAAAAGCAACAATTAACACTCCAGCTATTAACTTTTCAACAGACACGATGGGACTTTAGCGATTAAGATCTTAAATGTACCCCCTAGTAAAAGAAATTCATGTATGACAAATCTTAATGTTCTTGAAAATATCGCTAGAAAGAATAAAAGATTCATACACTCAAAAACAACGCCGAAAATCAGATCAGAATTAACTCTCTGACTGCTTATCCCGCGATTTCCGCTGGTTGTAAGTTCGACTGTTTTCTGCTGCATCTTGCGATATTCGTTAGCTAATGGGTTTACTTAGTACTTTTAAAACGTTGAGTCATATTATACTAATAAAGCCCTGCATATAAAAAACAAATTCTCTTGGTTCATTGATATTTGAACTAAATAGTAATTCAAAAAAAAAAAAATGCAGTTAGAGGGTTAATAATTCCTTTCCCATTGTGAAGAGAACCCTCTACTGGGGTTGAATTCAATACATTTTTGCCGTTCAGGAGATGATAGGGACTCTGACAAAGAAGTTGATGTTGTGGGTTACGACCATCGGCAGTTGAACTTGAACAGACATTAGGAAAATTGGACGATATTGTCCATTCCACAACAACTTTTGACTAAACGATTAGGGATTTATTTTTCCAATTAAAAAAAAAAATGTAAACAAACTACCTCCTAAAAAGCTGAAAGAAAGTCAACACAAATTGCATCTTATTTTTAAAAAAATCTTTACTTGGTTCTTTAAAGAAATAAAAATTACCGTTATTAGAAAATAACAAATTAGAGCTTGTTTAAATAGATATTTTGTACTTCCATGTATGAAACACCTTTAGAATGGTAAATTTTCCTTGGTTATGGTGGATTACCTCCGTAGAGAGACTGCATATTGGTCAGTTATAGATAGAGTCAATATATATTTTCGAGTCAAAAATTCATTCTGGAAAAACTGTTTTATGAAATGCACAAAGCACAGTTTATACATCGTTTCACAAAGTCCTGAAGGGACTAGAGGATACCTCAAAAATACCCTACTTCATCGTCGACTCGGATCAGCAAGTTGCAAATGATACTCCAGGCAAAAAGATTCATCAATAAACATTTATTTCATACTTTAACAAAGTATATTGTGCAAAATGAACTCGTCAATTAGAACATTAAAACAAAAAGAATCTGCAGAACGATACATCTCGTATCAAAAGTTACCATGTACACAGGAATACTTGGCGAAAAGGGGAACACGTTCATTGAGGAGCAAAGGCACTACAGGCACATCTGGATTCTGTGTAGCTGATGATTAACAAGCCGCATCTAATTGCAGATGAGGGAAATCTAAACCAGTCGGGAAGGCTCATACTCTACTTAGGCGAGATGGCTAACACCGTCTGTTGCGCTGCTGTAGATCCAACCACAGAGGCTCATACTTCACTGAGGTGAGTTGGCTTATACTGTGTCGCTGCTTTCTCTCTCTCTGCGACGGAATTGAAAAATGTACTCTTATAAATACCTTGACCAATAGTGCGCGCATTATTACCTTCGCACCATCTTAGCATCCTGCATGGAAAAACTCTACCTGTCGCCTCATGGCAAGGTGCGAGATGAAAATGCAAATGTCAAGGAAAAAGGTTCGAGAGGCCGCCACAGTCCCTAATCATTCGTTATCATTGTCGGTGGCGGGCTGGCCAGGTTGCCAGCTTGCCTCATGGCAAGTGGGCCCCTTTACACACAAGCCGATATGGGACCCCAAGATAAGTGTGTGAGAGAAAGAGAGAAAGGAAAAAACTCTCTTTCTAGCAAAAGACCTGTGCTCCCTCGCACTTTATTTTTAGTGTGGTTAAAAAGTTCTCAAAATACAGTGTAATTCCACATATACAGTATGCTATATTCCCTCCAAAATTATTTCAAATTCAATCATAAATGTGTATTTATATTTGGTATTTCTCACTTCCAATAATATGTGTAATACGTGTATACTGTAATAAGTAATATATATATAACAAATTTTTAGATTAGAAATACATTATGTGTGTTAACTTAATAATTTCAATTTATTATATTTTTAATAAATAAAATTAAAATATATATTGTGAGTGAGCCCCCATTGACTCTTGGCAACCACTATTTTCAGACCCAGCCCGCTACCGATCATTGTAATGATAACCACAAGGATTACTGCTGCCCCATCTGAATGTGCAGTGACTATTGTAATAATAAAATACTTCGTTTATACTACACAAAGGACGCAAGGCCTCGGTTACATGCCGTTTTCTCCCTTTTTTACAAAATTCGCAAATTTTCTGCCTCAGTCATTATTTCTCCATTCCTATTCAGGCTGAAAATTTTTCAAGAAAGCGGAGGGGGGGGGGGATAACATCCTTTTCCTCCCTGCTATCTATAATAGAATTATTCAGAGAAATTGTTGACGATCACGTGGTTTGATTTGGCTGCTCGCCAAAGAGATTCAGAGTGTCTGTCTACAAATTAGGGAAGCTGTTTTGATTCTGTGATGATTTAATATCAAATAGGAGTTATGACAGGGTTTTTTTTTGTAACTGAGTTTAGTAGTTTCTTTTCTTTTTTTATTTTATGTTTAACCATCGACGGGGAACTCCGTAAATAGAAGTTAAACTAGAATTAATTTATTTTTCCACTTCTTGGAGTGACAATCAGATCTGAGATATTGTTGGTAAGCTAAAAGCCCGTCTTAGAAGGGTACAAATTTTCTAGTTCCAATATAAAGACCTATCTGCATGCACATAAATTGTATAAAATAAGAAATATATTATTAGTACTCAAATTAATACAATAAATGTATGATGTTTCTAGCTTTAATGATAAATGTTTCAGATTTAATTATTATTTTCAATACTATGTAGTGTTATACGAATACTGTCTTAAAAAATTTTAAAGTTATTATTTTTAAATGAATTTACATTAAATCTGTAATAATCAAAGTTGTTTATTAAAATTTGGATTATGCGTCTTTTCATTTATAAGTCTTTTTGGGTCACTCCTTTGAAAGACTCTTTACTGTATATTTTTCATAGGTCATTTCAGCAAAAATTGTAATGATTTCAAATGTTTAAAGTTATAACTGAAATTAGATGAGAATTAAAAACAGAATCTTTAATTGTTATTGGTAAAGCATTAAAAAATGTTGCCAATTTATGTCTTCTCTACTAGCTAGAAGATATGTGCCCGTCTAAGACGGGCTTTTAGCTTGTCAACAATATCTCAGATCTGATTGTCAGAAATTTACTAACGAAAATTGTTGAAGAAAATCCCATGCAGATTGCCAGAGTACTTAAGAAATAAAAAAAGCTTGAAAAACAGAAATGATGAATAAATTGACACTAACTTTCGTTTTGCAAAATATATAAATATGCAATTCCAAAATTAAGTAAGAAGAAGTAAGAACCTTTTTAACGAAAACGGAAGTAAAGATCACCGAGAAGTGGAAAAATAAATTAATTCTAATTAATTAAATATTTGCGGTTTGAATTCTGTTTAATGCCTCTTGGCTTTGTCTCGCCTTTCATCGTGGAAATCTTTCTCTTCCTAACCTTCGTTTCCTTGCAGTGGGATCTTCTCTATCCATATTGTTTACCAACACTCAAAGAAAAACTAATCACTAAATCTTGATAAAATTTAAGATAACAACTTTCCTCTTAAATATTCAATTCAAAAATTATGTACGCAAAAGGAAGAAAATATCGGATGCACCATTGGAATAGAGAGACCCAAAGATAAGGGAAATTCACTTCGGCCCTCTCTCCCCTGTTCATCTCCGAATTCTAAGAAAACCCCTCCCCTTTTCCCCGCGCTCGCTGCGGGTGTGGCGCCTGGTCCGGTAGTTTGTAGCCACGCCACATTCCTGAGCGTTAGAGATCATGCCTGGATAAATATTATACAGATAATGAAGGATAATGTGTGTGCTTATCAGTGTGTGTTGGCGCTCTACAGGACAGACAGATCTGCGAAATTTGACACAAATATAATATGGAGGGTGGAAATATACACCTCGGAACTATTTTTAAATTTTTAATTAAAATTTAAATTAATTAAAAATTAAACGAAATTTAGGCGTTTTCCTTTGATAACTTCGAAAATATTAAAGCACAAAAACCATCTAAAAATTCGAAAAATTATCTTTTCAATGATATCAATTTAAGTTGCCGTACAATTTTTTCTATTTTAATAAATTTTTACAAGTATTTTAGGCATAATTTACAACAATGCTTTTTATTGTTGCAACGAAATTCAACCGTTTTCAGTGTTTAAACAAATATTTAATTGCGCGTTTCTCTCCCATCGTTTAAAAGGAATGAAGACTCTCCTTTTTTCTGTTATTTGTTGTTAAGACCTTAATGGATTTTCCTTCCTTTATTTTTATTTTATCGGTTTTTCAGTGAAATCTGTAAACTAAGTTCTCTAAAATATTAAATAAATTTGAAAATATATCCAGTAAGCTGAATTACTTTGGTTGAAATGTTTTAATTCTTTTTATAAACATATTTTAATACAACAATCATATTGATGGGCGTAAAGTGTGCCACGCCATTTTAATGTTGAAATCAAATGCAGATTCTGCATGAGGAATGAGAAAGTGTAGTTAGCGCCGACAATGTGCAATTATATGTTAGATGACATAGACTTGACTCCATTAGGGACGTTCATGTAGACAACGAACACGACAGGTGCAAGTCTACTGAAAGAACACGGGTTAATTGTCTATCACAATCTGAAGTTTAAAATTAGATTTTAAAGAGAACCAGAATATCAAATTATTCATAAGAGATTCAATTCAAATTTTATTCCCGGCAAACAAGCTGGTCGTCGAAGGGGGCATTATGAAAAAAAAAGAAAAAAATGTTTGGCATTAATATTCTTGAAGAATGAAGAAATGATATAAAGCACTTTCTTTTGCAGATGATAGACTGAATGATACTGAAAAATATCTTTTTCCTGCGTAATAGAAATCATAACTAAAGTTTAAATGTCTTCTCTTCTTTAGAGCAACTTCTTTCTGATTACTTTCGGTTAAATTTCGTATTTGTTTCACTATAATTTATTGTGCAACCTATTGAATTACGATTTTGTTGCCCTTTTATATTCAGCAGTTTGCATATGTTATTGTGAGAGAAACTATCATTGATCCTCAAATTATGACAGCTTTTGGAAATTTATGCAGGCAGAGTGATCGAGAGAAAAAAATGAGGTGTTTACTGAAAGAATACAAAGAATACAGAAGGATATCTTCTAGCAAGACGTGCACTTGTGGTATTTCAACTGGCTAGCTACTTGTATAGCACTCTTAAGAAGTTTTGTCGATGTTTACAAAATCAAATAATAAAAAAAAATCTGTTAATTTCAGTCCCCTCTATCTACCTTTATATTTTGGTATGATATATGAGAATCAAGCTGTACATTGTAAATACAAGCTTCTCTTTTCATTCCATAGTTTTTCCTCAAATACCTACCATTTTTTCACTTTTACACTTTCTCTGGCGGGTTACTCATACGGGTAGCATTTTAAATCAAGAAACCTGACAGATCATAAATTGGTACCAATAACAAACAGCATAATTCGTTCATGTTATGAATACACTTTTGCGATGAAACTAAAGAAAATCAATGGGGAGAAAACATACAGTGATTCAATGAATTGGAAAATGTTCCAAATACGAATTAATTTACACAAGAGATGGTTCATGAAGCTTGAACAGGAAGTTTATTCTTTATGCATGTAGTATTTATATTTCCAAGAAAATAGTAGCATTTATTTCGCATTGAAGTGTTTGAAGCAATGCTGTTAGCAACCTCAAATAGATATAGTCTGAGCAGAATGTATAACTGAGAATAGAACATATAAAATGCATTCCTCATTAACTTTGTTAGAGCAAAACGAGATGATAAATAATACTTATTCTTACAGAAGTGGAAACAGACCATGAATATCTAATTCAAAATAAAAAAAAAATTGCAAATGACTTCACTACCAGAATAATTTTCTAGTTGGAAATTTCTAAGAATTATAACTTCAGAAAGACGCGTACTTGCGGCATTTCAGCTGACTAAGTAAATTGTGTGGCCGTCTTAAGAAGTTTTGTGGATGTTTATAAAATCTGCTTATTTCGGTCTCCTCTGTATGCCTTTACATTTTTTGCAGATAATGAATCAGACATTTGTACATTGTAAATCATGCTTCCTATTTCATTCCGCAATTGAACACTTTCTCTGGCGAGTAACTCTTACGGGAGGCATTTATATCAAGATATCTGACAGGCCATAAATTGGGACAAATAACGAATAGCGTAATTCGCTCTTTTTAAAAATATATTTTCTTGTTGAAACTAAAAAAAAAATTAAATGTGGAGGAAGCATACAGTGATTCAATGAATTAACAACTGACATAAATACGTAATGAATTAATTAATTTTGAAAAGATATAGTTTAAGAAAGTTGAACAGAACTTTTCCTCTTTTATTCGTATAATATGTATTTATTTTTCAGAGACGGAATAGCATTTATTTCCGATTAATTGTTTTTGTAGCAACGCTGTGGCAACCTCAAAAGGATGTACTCTGAACAAAACATATAACTGGAAACAGAATATATAAAATGCATTTCTCATTAACTTTGTTAGAGCAAAATAAGACAAGATGTACCCAAAATTATAGAAGTGAAACAGACAATGATTCTAAATTCACAAAGGAAAATATTGCACATATATTCACTAGAATTTTCCAAGAATTGAATTTTAAAACTAAGATGTTTCCCAGGGATGCTGTCCGTAATTCCATGTTTTCAAATTAAGGTGTTGGTAATTCATACATTTCTCAATATAATTATTGGTCTCTACCTAAATTTCCAATTAAAATGCCATACGTTAATAAGGTTCCAAGACTTCTGATAATGAGCGATCTATCCAGTGTATAAATTTTCCATAAAATTAAGCAACTTCCCTTGTTAAAATCTTTTTTAAACTCAAATTCAAGATCTTTATCCTACCGTGGAATCCAATTTGACAAGCATTGTGCAAGTTAATGATATTTTTCGTTTGTGATAACTGCTGGAACCAATTATCAGTAGTTGAACAGATAAGCAGTAAAAGTTAGACATCAGAAGGGATAAAAAATACTCCTGAGCTATGTCTCTATCGAATGCCAATCTGTATCCCGTTCTAAATACTCCAAAATTCCGGTTAGAACAGTAATAAACGCAGAAAATGAAAAGTTCTCATCCATATTAGCTAATAGCGGCTTTCATGTCTATTTTATTTCTTTTTCATTTGACAGGAATAGAAACTCTGTCTTGCCCCAAATTTTTCAAAAAAATTAAAATTTGTAAATGCATTTGGAAATCCTCTAAATATATATTCAATTTTCTTTTATTGCTGATAATCGTGCACTTCTCTATAGGTTTGTATGTCCTTTCAAGTATGAGAGACGAATTCGGAGTTCTGTTGATTCTAATTTTTCAAGCGACTGCTAATATTTCTTTATTCCGATATCGACAAAAAATCCTGTTGTCGCTAGCAAAACATTCAAAAATTACTAAAATGTTGCCTACTTTTCAATGGAAGACACCGAACACTTTAGTTATTACTTACTGTATCTATATAATTGGAATCAGTTCATTACTTGTAACGTTGGTTATGAATTCCGAAACTGTAAGTTTAATTCTCCGAAGAATCGAAAATTCGAAATTTGTCTCTGATAACCTGAAGTATCTTTGAAATATACATCATCTCTCGAGATGCAGCAAATATTCTACTAATTCTATTATCAACTCGACTTTTCCTTTCTTTTACTGCATATTACCTTTTTGTAAGCAAATGTCTAAAACAATTTCACCTTGAGTTTATTTCCAGGTCACGTTCTTTAATTCTACAACATGATCATGAATGTCTGCTACTGATTTATCACGAAATCATCGAAACAACGTCATTTGTAGACGATATTTTTTTTCCGGCTTTCATTACCGTACTGAATGGTGTGATCGGGTTTTTCAGTTTTACTTACAATTTCGTTTTTCAATTAAAAAGCGATCTCATTACCGTCGTATTTGTTGCTAATATAGCCGGCATACTTCTGTATTCGGCTTTCATGCTGGTGATTATGCTGCCAGGGGCTACAGGGCTACAAGCAAATCAAGTAACAAGGATATCACTGGAGACAGCAAAATATTTGCCTTGGAGATTTCCGCAACATTTCAGGGAACTGAAGAAGATTTTACGGCAACGATCTATATTTGTTCAGCTGACATTGTGGAAAATTTATTCTATTGAAAAGTCTCTTCTTGTCAGTGCGCTTGGAACTCTCGTAACATACGGCTTTCTTGTAGGAACAATGGGAAGTATACAGAGTTTAGATTCAAGTGGTAGCGGCTCTTAAGTATGGCTTCATAAATAAATTAAAATAAATTACGCACAGTGTTTCAGAATGTACACAAGTTTCGACTATAACACACTGAACTACTACACACTGAAATTTATATAAACCATTCAAGAGTTAAATTATGAATTTATTTAATCGCTTTGAATTGTAAAATGACTTTATTTCAAGTGAGATACATATCCGAGGAAAATATAATAGTCAATGATTTTTTTTAAAAGTGTGGCTGATCACAAAGATGACTTGCCTCCTTGAGATCAGTCTTATAGAAAAGGTGATACTTTCTATGGACATAAATACTTTTTCGTTAGAGCCCCGTCAGAGATTGTTATTACTTTCTACCCCACCAGTTACACGATTCAGCAGAGGCGGCGAATTGACGAGGAGGTTGGGGGGGGGGGGGGCGCCCCCTACTCTTTGATGGAAAAATTAAATTTTTATTTCATTTTAGCTGCAAAAAATTAAGAATTTTTAAAAAGCAATAGTGTCCGGGAAAGTTAGTTAAATTTGCAGCTAAATTTTTAAATTTTGTTATCTACCCCTGTACTCTCGGGTACTTTTACATGTCTATAAACTTTTTGTACCACTACTTTTTAAACTCAATCGCCGCCACTGCGATTCAGCTCACCAAAATCACAACGCACAGACCCTACAATGTTGAGGATGCGCTATGAATTTAACTCTACCAAGTAGTGCCTATTATTAATTCAACGGATCTTGATATGATGCATAACCATGCGACAAAGGTAGTTGTTAATTCAAGGAGTTTCAATAATGCATCTACTGACATCGGCCACCGAACCCGAGATATTCGAGATACGATACCAAAGCACTAGAAATTATACATGAGATGGCAATTGCTTCGTAAGATTACAGTGGAAGTTCTACTTTTGAATCTCTACAGCATCCCAATATTCTTAGGGGTCTATTCTGGTACCCCCACTTGGGTTGGGTTCCGCCCGTTAACAACGGAACCCAACCCCAACTCCCAACCCAACCGGGGGTACCAGAATAGACCCCTTAGTCAGAAACGAACAAAAGAACCGATTCGGACTAATTTCGATACGAAAAAAACCGCAAGATCGAGATTCAGATAAGAAATTAATGGATGTAAATAAAGAAATTAGCAATTGGTTCGATTAATGAGATATTTTGTCGGCCACAAAAAGATAGCTTCATGTTATTTTTTCTAATAATCCCACATTTATTATTTATTAATGGAAAATGGAGATGGAAATGACTCTCTAATTTCTCTGTGCTGACTTCTTCAACTTGAAGATCTTGGAATGGATCATTATGAAGTCTTTTGGTACTTTTTTCATGAATTATGAATTTGTCGTTTTTAATATATTTCGATGTTATTGTACACCTTGAAACTGAAAATACTGATTTTTCTTGATAATTCTAAATAAGGAAGTTTAACGAAAATTATAATTTTGAGTGCTAAGCGATGCTGGATTTAGTGCGAAACCACGGACGTACGGGTCTATTCTCGTGACCCGGTTGGGTTGGGAGCGTTTCGCCTTTTGACCGCGGGATGTTAATGGCTTTTTCTCGACCGAAAGTAGGGGTCTGATTCTCGTACCTCGGTCGTTTCGAACATATCGCTTTACGCTAGGAAATGACGTATTTCTGCTGCGCGCGCAGCAAATCAAGCGATCGTCTGCGATATTTTTGTTTATGGTTTCAGATTCAGTTCGAGTTTTGAATCGCCAAAGGAACTATGGAGAAGCTCACATTTGCTTCCCAATTCGAAATTATGTTGGATTATTTTGAAAAATAACCACAAATTTTAAGTGGGAAAGTTGATCGCATCTTTTCAAAAGACACCAATACAAGGGTAAGAGGTCGAAAGATTTAACTTCTGCTCTTATAAGATGCATTATAATGCATCTTTCTTGCTTTCATAAGTGCATTGTTAAGGAGGGGGGTAAACCATTTATCTTTTACAAAATATATATTTATAATAATATTATACATTTATAGAACATAAATTGCAGTCTTTTTTTCAATATATTGATGTAATTCTACCAGTTTTCTAGAGAGAGGAAAAGTAATAAACTTTTTTCCATGCCAATTATTTTAACATGAATGAATCTTATAAATTAATATTACAAACCATTTGTTTATTTTTGCAATTACATAAGAAAATAAAACATGTAAAAAAGTTATTAAATTCAGCAAGTTTTCACAACATTAAAAAAATTACATCTTTATCAAGGAACAAGAAAAATTCTTTTATTATCAGATTTTGGAATTACTTTGTAAATATTTGACAAATTTCTTTGAATTAAAACCCAAATAAAAAAAATTGTAATGATATATACGGAATGAGGAAAGTCATTCCACACTCAATGTTAAAAAAATGTTACCCTAATTTAATTTAATAATTTAATTTAATAATTAAATATTAAGTAATTAAATCTTTAAATGTAATTGATCTTAGCTAATTATCATATCATTATTGACTATCTTGAGGGAGTAGTAAAAGATTTAACTACTTTAGATTGCCGTATTAAATTATTTAAATTCGATAAAAGATTTAACTACTTTTTAAAAAATCTAAAGTAATTGATAAATTCTTCTTCAGATTGGTCAAATGGATTACATTTATCCCAATAAACCCTTTTAAAACACAATTAATGTTTTAGCAACCTCCATTTTAAACGAAAATTTGATAAGTTCTGATATCGAAACAATACTTCTCGCTAGCGAATAGCGTTTACGCCAGGTACAGAGCTGGCGAGGAATCGGAGTCCTTTTTTCGACCGAGCGAGATCCCAACCGGTTGGCAAAACGGGTACGAGAATCGCACTTGTCGTTAACGGGCGGAAAAAGTGACGCCTCCCAACCTAACCGGGGGTACCAGAATAGACCCGGGATACACTGCGGATGAACAGGAAAATCGGATCTCGAATCAGAGGTCCTCCAATCCTGCAGCCATGACTCCATCACCATTAGGGTGGATCGAAAAGTATAGGAAAAAATTTTTTTTTTGAAATTCTTTTTGGCAGGGGGCGGGAAAGTTGTGTCTTAAGTATATTAGTTTATATAATTTTTTTTATTGAAATTCATTTATATCTTCCGGTGCCCCAAGCGTCTCAAAAGTAGTTAAAAATTGAATTTTTTATGAAAATTTACAATTTTTTTGTTTTGTTTTGAAATTATTTTTGGCATGGGGTGGAAAAGTTGTGTCTTAGGTATATTAGTTTACATATATTTTTTTATTGAAATCTATTCATATCTTCCAGTGCCCCAAGTGCCCCAAAAATAGTTAAAAATGACATTTTTTGGGGGAAATTTATAAAAAAAATATTTTCAAAATTTCCTTTAGCGCCGGGTAAGAAAGTTTTGTTTTGGGTATATTAGTTTGCGTTTTTTTATTATTATTAAAGTTCATTCATATCTTCTGGTGGCCCGAAAGCCCCCCAAAAGTTAAAAACTGATATTTTTACAAATATCTATTAAAAATTGTGAATTAATGAAAAATATTTGAAAAATTGGCAGATTATTCAAGTACTAAAGTGTAAACTTATAAATAATTATAATTTTATAATAATACATGAAGTATAAATTTGATAGTCAAAGCAATAAATCACAAAACTTATAAAAAGTGAACTTAATCATAGATTTTTTAATTCTATTAGTTTGAAGATTTACATATTCCTAAAGGATGTAATCCTTTTTGGTATTATAATGCTTGATAAGACTTCTTGATTGTATCCTATTCAATATGAAGCCGTGTCTCTTCTCTTCTCCATATACACTTTCCGACGCTTCAAACACTATGAGAAAACACCTTTCTACAGCTTGGGTATGGCATGGATATTTTGACCATTCCTCCGTCTAACTTTTACCATGTCCTCTATTTATTTAAATGACACATTCATCAAAAGAGGTGGTTCAAAAGGTCCAACTTGTTGCCAGTTAATAAATGCAAAATAATCCTTTGCTTTAAAGTCTATTTTTGTTACTTGAAAAATTCTTATTCTGATGATCCTCTGTTTTCATTTCTAGCACAAATTAGTTTTCGTAGTGCTAAAGACCTTATATTCTCTCTGTTATCTGTGAGCATTGACAATAGCAAATTTTCAGTATGACAAAACAAGTTATTTCTTAAATTGGGTTCCAAATATCTAGAAAATGAAATAAGTCTCCAAATATGCAGCTCTCCTTCTGTTATGGAGGGCTTTGTTTTGACATGGAACTGTACAGGTTGCATATACCTTCATAATATATGTTGCAAGAAGAATAAGATAGTCAGATGGTTTTTCTGTGACCACATACAACCTTAAAATTCAACCTGCAATTGTTAGCCACTTTGAGTGAGCAACTGGACCAGGCTTTCTTAATGTCAGTTCAGAATAACATTCACCACGTGATATCGCTAGGCAAATATCATATAGATATTGCTGAGAACCATTCTATCTATATTATGTGGCATATTCTCCACATTTATTGAAGAAAAAGGAGCTACAGGTAGCTCCTCGTAGGTTTTGATTGCTTTACCAAGTGGTCGACAAAATTCTTTAGGACCAGCTGTTGCCCATCCAAAGAATTTAGTAGATGACGGAGGGGTAACTCATTTGTTTGAAGCAAACAAATTCACCATTGTAATGGTCTATTGAGGCAAGTTCCATCAAGCGAATAATACTTCCCTTGTGCACAGTATAACCATTTGTTCCATCGTATCCAATTACTGTTAGCCCATTTAATCGCATATTATGTGTTCCAAAAAATTGAGTATTGCTTCTTTTATGGCAAGATTTAGCTCCTCCTGTTGCAGCAGTAACATGTCCGATATACACAGGTAGGTTCGTTTACAAGAGTGTAATGCTCCTCTTTCGTGGTCTTTGGGTAGTACCTTGTGTCCTTCTTAATTAGCACTTTTGTGTTGTCTTTCCTCCCATCGAAATATAATCCGGTTAAAAGAGACCAAGACACTGTTAACTTCGTAGACTTTGCAACTGCATTTTAAAGCTTTTTACTCTGTCTACGAATTTTATTGCGATTTACCACATGTGAAGCCTCGCCTTCGTGTACAATTCCAATGTCTTGTAGAACAGCACTGGCAAATGAAGTAGCTGTTCTATCTGAAACTCCGTATCGATCACATTCCATTACTAAGGTAAGGAAATCTAAACGATTTTATGATTGATATTCCAAGGTAATTACATCCGTATCTGTATACAAGGACAAAGACATAGTGTTGAGCTCAAGTAGCTCCATTGATTGAGCATGAGCAGCATCAGTTTTAACCATTTTACGTTTTATTCTTTTGTCTTCCATCTGTTTTCTTTTTTCCTTTTCTCTTTTTTTCAGTAGCAATTACTTCCACTTCTCCAATAACCATTTTCCTTTCTAATATTCGATCTTTTATAAACAATCGCTCAGCAAGTGGAATGTTCATGTCTTTTTGAAATTTACATGTATCGAAATTTGTACACTTACAAAATGTGATATCGAACTAACACGATATTTTTTCAGTACGATAATTTTCCAATTTTTGTTGATATTTTTTATCATTCCTTCGCCCTCTCCTCTACGTTTCTCCTTGTAAAATCGTTTCTTTAACACATTTTTAATTTTTGATTTTTAATTCGAAATTTGCATGAAAAACGTTTTTTTGCAAATATTTAAGCGTTTTGGGGCACCGGAAGATATTAAACAAAGTTGAAAAATTTTTGCATATGTGCTAATACACTTAAAAGACAACTTTTGCACCCTATGCCGATTATTTTATCCACACTTTGAATTTTCGATCCACCCTAATCACCATGCCATCGCAGTTCCCAAACGAACAGAGATTAATTATATTTATGCAAATATACTGCGAGAAATCAGACTGAAAAAAGAATCGATTACGGTTATTTTGATTGGTTGGTAGATATTCAAGATACTTTAAAACAGAATACCGTTGCGTTTTTTTTGCCTTTTGCATTATTCGTAAATAAGATGTTTTGAAATATTACGGATATGGAGTGGGTTGGCATTTTTTAGTGGTGATATTCTGTCCAGTGAAAGCTGGTTGCCTAGAATCCTGATGACAAAGCTGCATTTTCATTCATTAGTAAGTAATTTTTTAAGGTTTTTATGGAAAAATAATTCTTAAACTTTTGACTAGTTATTTTAATATTTAAATGATTGATGAATCTTGATCTCTATAAATAGTGGCTGCCAGATATCAAGGGTTGGTAGCTCATCGGTTTTATGTCATAATTAGAATGGAATTTAAAATTGCTTTTTTGTATTTTAACTACGGTTTTCATTCTTGTAATGGATATATATATCTCCATTTTCCTGACTTAAGCGTAGTATTTTTAAATGGGGGCAGAATTTTATGGAATGTCTCTCGGATTTTCTACTCGAATAATCTTCGATATTTAACGGTAAAACTATTAAAGCCGTGCAATACCCATTTTTAAATTTCATTCTGTTCCGTTTAATGTTAAATGCTTCATTCGAAACTTTGCTCCAATCGTACCTCGATATAAATGCAACTCTTGTTTTTTCTTTCTGAAATCTGAATGCAAAATATCAGAACCGAATTAATCCAAATCTCTGTTTTAATTTACCTTGAGATGCTAACCCTTCAACTCCAGAATCTTGAAATCACTATTTCAATGCAAATATTGAAAATGGGTCTAAATACTCCTAAAACGAATGTAATTGTTTATATGAAACTATGCAAAAACGTAATGAAATGGTCGACTCGCATGTCGTAAACATCGTATTCCTTGAAAGCCGCTGGATATATACGCAACAAAGATGTAGACATCTTTACGCAGGATGACGTGGTATACGTGACGAAATATTTTAATGTTTAAAATAAGAAAGCAGTGGAACTACTTCTGATACTCGATAATATCGAGAAAAGCGAGCCAAGAGAGGCTAGTTTTATAAAAGTGAAATTAATAAGAATTGCGTGTAAAAACACTATACCAGTACAGAATAACTGTTGGGTCCTAATAAGTGCTGTGTAATGCCCTTCATGCTACAAGGAAAAACTAAAGAGGATGTAAAAAAACATAGTATGCAGAGCGATTTAACGGCACTTTAAAAACGAGTTGGAGATGAAAGATGTGATGCTCATTATCGTTATTTTATTGCTTTTTGAGTAACTACTCCTTTGCTCTCGAATGACTCCTCTTGGCAACATTCTAAATGCAGTATCGCATTCAAGTTTCTGATAGTTTAAAATATTGTAAGAGTAAATTTTTTGGGAAAAATCCGCATGCAACTGTTTCACTTGTCGAAAAAATAAAATGAACTTGTGTAGAATATAAATGAGCCCTTGTCGAATTATTCTTCAGAGTACAAAGGATTATTGATGGCCTACAAATCGAAAAATACTTGACCAGTTAGTATCAGTATTCTTACTTTTTCGGCGTTTCTTCTCATTGTATAGCTCTCAAAATCGCGGTCGAAAAATTAAAGAACGCGTCTCGATCTGAAAGTTGTGACTACTTAAAAGAAACTTATTACGATTGCCTCTAAAACGAAGTAAATAAACGAGTTGGTTAAAGTATGGGATAGAAACAAAGAATTTTTCGAGTTCAAAAGGTGAACGTGTCTTGAAAAAACGTTTTTGCAAAAAAAATGATCTTGATTACCCCTAGCGAAGTTCAAATTCCGTACTTCTTTCAATGGAAGTACCTCAATTGGCTTTTGATGCTTTAGGTGTTCAAGGATTCTCAAATCGATTCTTGCTTTCTTTGCATAATCTTCCATTTTTTTATTACTATAACTCTTGTATATTTGCGAAGACAAATCACGTTCCAGGATATTGTACGAGAGCCTAGTTCTAGAAACGTCTTGGAGTGAACAATGTTAAACGAGAGTTGTTTGTTTTGATTCTAACTTTTCGTTAGACGTTAAAGGATAAATTCTAACGAACCATTTCTAAAATCTAAATCTCGGATGGATATTAGATGCTGCTATATCTTGCAACTATACGATATAGGGTTTCAATGCATTTCTCGGTGGCGGCAGTCAACCCTCTTTCTACTTGAAAATTAAATTTTTATTTATCTGCCTGAAACTAAGAATTAACCCCTTTACATAGAATGACTTCTCCGAATTACAAAATTTGTTATTTAAATCCGTATTTAAGTTAATGTAACAATCGGTTTTAAATACAAAAATGACCTGGACGTGCTTAAATGTCTCTAGTATCTTTTGCCATCTTGAATATTTTGAAATGATAAAAATATCCCAAATGGGTGTTGGCATCTAATTGGGTTAAATAAAATTGTATGTAAAGGGGTTAAAGAGCAAGTGTCCGCGAAAATGAAGTTTGTAGCTAAATTTTTAAATGTTGTCTACCTCTATACTCTCGGGTACTTTTAGATGTCTATAAACTTCCTCACTTCCTACCTCTTCAACCCAATCGCCGCCACTGATTTCTCCTGAAATCGTAATCCTCGGTGGTGGAAAACGTTTCGTAGGATTATAAAGTACCGTTCTATTGCATATTCAAATCTCGTAAGTTGTAATTAGACGAAGTTGTCTTTCTATATTTTAATCCTGTATTTGCATTTTAGAAGTGTGGAAACGTTTCTTACATGAAGTATATTTAAATCTATTATAGGAATTTTGAATAACTGGCTCCAGGTTGCTCTCGAAAAGTTTGAAATGAGCTGCTTTCAATTGCCACTCTGCCTTGCAAATCCTGATGGGAAAGTACCATGCAGCCAATATATGAAGATGAGAACGGAGAATGCCATCTTCAGTCTATTACAGAACCCACCTGTTGATGGTTAGTTTTAAAGGCGAGAAACTTTGTTTGCCTAATACTTCTAAGATGCCATGCATTCTGCAATGAATTCTTGAATTTTAAAGTCGTTCATTGACTATGAAATTAGAGTACAGAGTGATTATAATTGCCTATCGTATTTTTGTTTTAAATTGAATTGCGTAGATGGGTCTCGCGCAGTATAACTTAGCATGGCTGTTGCGTCTTGAAACCCACGACAGAATTCAGTAGATTTTGGATCTTGCATTTCATTGAATCTAATTTAGTCTTTCACTTTTTCTCTAGTTTCCAGAGAGGCACGCTAACTTTATGCCGAAGAGACGTAATAAAAGTAGCCTGTCGCTCTTGGTCACAAACTTCCAATGAATCTTAAATAACGACGTGTATAGTCAGGCTGGTGCCAAGCGTAATCGACGCCGTCATGCAAAGGTCTAATGAGCGCCTTTATGCAGTGGCGATATTGGGGGAAAATGGCTTATGCTTAGCACTCGACCGGTGTCTTTTTGTCTTGGCTCTGCTGTACGCCGCACGATCTTGCACATATTGATGGCGCGGGCCTGTGTATCGTTTGTTGCAAGGTATTACCGTACGGTAACGAAGATACTTTAAGATTAAACTTCTAATTTAGGCCAAAGCTCGTGAATACTAGTGTAGAAACAAAATTGACTCGTACGAAATATGCAAAGGGAACTTCAGACCTTCGCTTATGATCGACACGTTTAAAACTTTATCAATTCTCTTTTCGTTCACTAGAATGGTTAATTACGTGTATGACAATTGAATTACAGGTGGACTTCAATTTATCTTAAAATGGGTTGCTTCAAGCAATACTGGCTATTTTGGAAGAACCCCAAAAAAGACAAAATGTATCCATATAGGAAGATGGGCCTATCGGTTAGAATAGTTATTATTTTCACCTTTGAAGGGAAGTCTGCTTTGATCCGTTTCATTTCGGTGATTTTCGAATCTGTCTTGAAATCACTGAAGACTTCGCTCGAAGTGTGTGGGTGGGGTGGAAAAGCATCGGAAATGACAAGTTTTAAAGGTGGAAGAACGCTAAATTTATCATTGCACTCTTGGAAATGAATTAATTTCAAAGTTTTTGTTGCTCGTACACTCGCGTTGTTTGACCAGTGTGAGCTTTTGAGTTTGATACCAATAACTTACGACTTCATAACTCTAGCTACCCGCCCCCGACAAAATATTAGACTCGTATTTTCCGAAAAAACTTCATCCCTTTGAGTATTTTAGACTTGGCTCAAGTTTGTTACTTGTATTAATCTTGGCCAGTCGTAGCTCAGAATATCTTTGACTACCTTCAATCGATTCTAATGATTATTTTAACTGCATAGTTTTATTTCGCATTTTTCAATTTCTCTTGGTTTATCGCGAATGCATTTACTATAGTTTAAATTGTTATTTCTTGTATGCATTTGTCTTGTGTTTGTCATCCGTAAATCGGCATGCTTAGACTGGACGGTGTTGCAACTTATTTTTGCATTTGTATTAACATAAATGCAGACTGTAATTCTACTATATAGTAAATTATACAGATTTTGCATTATGATTCTATTAAATTTGAATTTTCTTTAGGTTAATTACCATCTGTGTTCCAAGAGCGCTTTGATCGAGCAATGCCATAATTTACGCGAGAAGTGAACATCTTTTGAGCTTCCCAAGCAGTTTCCACAACTGGCAGCTCATCGTTTCAATGGTAAGTTTCAACATTTTCGTAGACTATACATTGATAAATTTGAGATCTGTGTATTCCATTTGGAATCTTCACCGCTTTTTGCCGGAATGCATAGATGTTTGTAACGGTCTCGCCTATCGGTCTGTGTACACGTGGCGTGAAATTCCATTTCTAGAAAACTAGTTTTGTGTAGTCATTTTTATAAGTGAAGGTACAAAGATAAATATCGGAATACCAGAGGGAACGATTGTGCTGTTGTGCTGATGTTTAAAAGTGACCAGCTAACGAATGAGTAATCGAATTGACCTCGTACTGAGAACGGCGGATGCGAAACTGTTCCTACAGAAACAAATGCCATAAGGATTCTTCTTGACGCAGAAAATAAATATATCGGCTGGATTTTTTTAAAACTCTCGGCATTCAAAAGATTAAACATAAAAGCACCGATATTCTGTGCATACATGGTATAATGTCAAAACGCCATAGACGGAGTTACCCGTTGGTTTTCTAGTACCACTGTTAATGGATTCGAGAACATAATTTTAATTAAACGACTTGATAATCTCTTGCTTATGCTTAAATGTAGTCTCGTGGTTTCGGTTCCTGAATGTTATGAAATTCAATCGGTAGCATTTAAAAAGCGACTTTATAATTCAAATGCTCAAGGCAATAAAAGTTTCAAATTCGTCAACCGAGTATGTGTTGCAGATAACTGTTGTCAATCGCTTAGAAACCGACACATTTAGATTCAATATTATCATATTGAAGCAAATATCCACTTGAGTGAAAGTAATTTTTTAAGTAAACTCGTGGAGGGATCATTGACTATGAATGCATATCGCCGTAAATCCCTATCGGCAGCGTCCATTTTCATAAAGCTAGACTTCAAAGCTCAATGTATCCTTGTACGTTGAATTTTGTTTAGGGCCATTACTTCATGAATAAATTTCACCTTTAAAAAAAATCTGTCGTTATTTAAGCCTATTTTTCAAAAGGCTTATTAAAAAAACTTATATTTAGCTTGCTTGATTCGTGTATATCGCATCTTCAAAGTCTTGGTACGTATTTTTTGCAATTCACGAACATCAATACTCTGGTTGACAAACACATCAACCCTCATAGTAGGAAGTGTCGTATAAGGATGCAACACTGCGGCTCACTGGAACAAGCGGGATATCTCTTGTAAGCAAAACGTCGGACGTTAGTTCAGCTTTCAGAAGGAATGTTTAGGGATTCGAGCCGAATATCGCCTATTACAGTAACGTTACTACATACTTTAATCTTCCAGCCGGCGCGCCTGCACAAACTTCACGACATATCGTGCATCGTATTACATAAATATATCGGTGTTTTACGAAAATGAATCCAGCTTTTATTAATTATCGGTATTTATTAGCTTAATAGTAAACAAAGATTTTATAAATAAAATTACACTTGATATATAAAATAACGATATAAATATGTAATGCGATGCACAATGCAAGTATCTCTTGAAAACGTGCGCCCGCTGGAGGGTTAAAGAAGGATTTTTCCTACAATTTTCTGTGAGACTTCTTCCGGAATATCTATTCTGGCAGGTAAAGTTTGATATTTAACCTTGGTTGTGCGTAGCTTGGCAAAATGACTCTTTATAGAAACAAAAAAAAATCAAAGCATAGTAAACTCTTGCTATGACTAATCTTCAGTTATTGTCTTTTCATAGTTTTCACTAATGTTAAAAGAAGCGGAAATTGAGCGATTAGTTAGTTGCAAAATAAACCAAATCTATATTAGAGTAGCTTTATATCTCTTGAAGTTCTATCGTTCCTATTGCTACTATGCAAACGAAAATTATGACTTCGTCTCATTTAATCTCCTATTCTATACGAAAACCACTTAAAAACTTGTCTGGAAATGTATGTTGATGAGCTATTTTAACTTTAGTGCATTCTCATTTTATTTAACAAATTTTATGTATAGCCTAAGATTGTTTCATTCAAATCTAAATATGCTCATTAAATTTTGCTGATCCACATGATATTTATCAAATGTAATTTTCAGGAAACGCAAGCAATTCCGTTCATCGAATTTGAAGGGGCTGGAGTTTCGGTAAATCCACTACTAATGAACTCCATGGCGTTGTAGAAAGAATTTGAGGGTAGCTGGATGGCAAAATGCTCTACTGAAGTACACGTCTGGATGACTGTACGGCGGACTAGTTTACTTGCAGTACAAGTTAATGGTAATAGAATATGGACTAAAATAATGTGGTCAAGATTTCTAGTGTTCTTGGTATTTGATCTATGAAATATCATTTTATTTGACTAATTCGATCTCTAAATGACTCTAAAAAAATTGTTACGTAGGGGAACTTCATTGAATTTATCCATAAATTAATCGGTTTATGGAAGCTTTTGAAATTTTTGAGCAGTGTAAGATTCAAGGCTTGAACAAGTCTTGAAATGAAACGGACGAAAGTATTAGAAGCGATAGCCTCTACAGATTCAAAATTAGTTTTACATTGTATGGCAAAGATGTTCGATCCCAGGTCTAAGCAGATGTCTACTTTATCCATGAAGACGGACCCATCTCGTGTATATTACTGACATACGGAAGATAAAAACCGCCAATATTTATACCAGTAAATAACCGATACGTTTTCAAAAAGATCTGTATTAAATCAAACTAGAGCATGTTTCTCCCCTCAAATTCTTTCTACTCTATCTGCCCTCCTGCCTCAAAGTTCTTCTGCTCGATCTGGAGTTAAGATTCGGATATTGAACCAAGTTATTTAAAATGTCTAGTTTAAATTTTCGTGTATCCAGGCTTAAGCAAATTTTCAACTGCTAAAGTCCTCGCAGTATCGACTAAAACTAAGGTATTTGCTGAGTGATCGTGGCTCATTGTTTACGTGAATTTGTTTTCCTTGGTTCATAGATTAGGCATGAATTATTGGTGTATTATCCTGCAAAATTCTAATTAAGGTTGAATCTTTGAAGTTTTAATGCATAAAATTGACACCTACTAGATCAGTCTTCATTCGATGTACCTCGGCTGAATATTTCCGAAAAAAAGACCCCTGAAAGTTTTAGCCTCCAACTTCCTTTTTAAAAATCAAAATTCAAACCATGGTGTCTTGATTCACTAGTAGCATATTTATTGAATCTGAAATTTGCCAATAGCATACGTTATCTTTGTCTTGGTGGCAAGTATTTACCTTCCGTTGACAAGGCCACTTCGCTCGTTTTTTAAATTTGATCATGCAATATTTTCCAAACTTTTCCTTTTTATTTCGTGTCGTTACTATAAATTTTCCTCAAGCCATCTTAGTCGGGAAAAGTGTTACCGAATTTCTGTAGGAAAATTAATTTAACATGGGAAGATGCCAGATTCTGACTCATTGGTTTCCCAAGGAATTTCTTGAATTTTATCGTTACATTGCGACACTTGTATACAATTAGTATAACTGACTTCTCGCCATAAAACTCTCGATAAATGAGCCTGCTATTGAATTGCGGCTTGAGAATGCAAGCATTTGTCACGCGACTTCAGTTCGATCCCTTAACATGCCTAAACTGAAACTGAACTTTCAGACTAAAATTCTTTATATTAAAATAGGAGATAGCTATTTAAACTTAAGGTATAGGTGAGGCAATAGGGTTTAGAAAGGAAAGCTGCAAATCGTTGCATTTAGTTGGAATAAATTTGTAGAGGTTAAAGATAGTTGCCAATGTTAAGTAGAAATTGCACTTTGTTCTTTTGGGAATGACTCGAATGGTGAAATGGGGCATCGAGGAAAGGTGGATGCTAACACGTCAAGTTATATGCCGGTTCCTGTTCACTTTCCGTTTAGGCTGTCTGGGACCGGCGGCCTAAGCGGAAAGTACCGGTCCCCAGGTAGCTGGCACTTGACGGGTTAACGAGATGGTAGCGGTGCTAGGAAAGGACGCGAAATTAAGAGTGATCGTTGGACAGGTTGAGTTGAAATGCAATTGCCATAACTAGTTGAGGCACTATATATACGCTTGTGTAATGGGAGGGAGGAATTGATAGAATGGGTTTCAATCCATGAAGTGCAATTTGTACTTGGAACATTGGTAGCAACTGTTGATGGATTCAAATTAAACGGCAAGAAGCTGGCCTAAAATACCACGAGTCGAAGCCCGTCGCAAACGAGTTGATGCCCATCTTTACTGTATTTCACGAAATATTAATTGTAGTCAAATGACAAGGCATGGATTTGTACAGCTTCAGTAGATTGAAATTTCTTGAGCAAAATTTAGAACTTCATTTTAAAAATGCTTGCATACGATCTGTAAATCTCATTTGAAGGAATCCTAGTGCTTCTACCAGATTAATACTAAACTGTATTGATAATAGTGAAATGTTTATCGATATAACCAACGTGTCGGCTCTTATCCTAGTATTTCAAATCTATTTCTAATTTAGAATTGTCATAACTTAACTATTTGCCCAATTTCAAATTTAAATCCGAACGTTTGCCGCAGTATGACCAAATTAGCCATTAAACCAAATCCAATTTAAATCCTCTAGTGATGGTTTGAGGAAACTTTAGAATATCGGAGCTCATTACATTTATCCTTCTATTTAGCCTCCATAATTTTCGCTGCCCTCCTCCGCCGATGACTGATCTAGAACCAATGGTTAATTTTTATATTGGAGTGATTTTTAAAATTTGGAGTCTTCTAGTTTTGGAGAGGGTAAAATATCGGATTTTAAAACGCGCTTGAAACTCGTTTGCAAGAAATTTTACACCAATTTCTTAAACCGAACATCCCTTCATTCGTGTTAATGTCGCAGCTTATCACTCCAAATTAATACACGAATTTGAACTCAAATTCCAGCTGGAACTTCAATGGCGAATAACGGCACAGACTATGTTTGTAACTACGCCTCTCTTGTGACACTCGTTTCAATTTCTACCCAAGTTTTTAACAGAATCTAATCCTAAATACTTCAAAAATAAAGAGGATAGACTTAAAATTGAGGTGCGCGAGGCCTGGAATCGAACAAAACTTCATCAAATGTATATAATTTGGCTTAAATTGCAAAGGAAGCTTCTGAAATCGGCTGCAATTTCGAATTTTCAGTAGCGTGAAATATTTCTGAAACCTTGATCGTCCGTTTCATTTCTTAGATTTAAATTTCTTTAGTATCTAACACGAGTTTAATTTTTGTATTGTAATTTTTTAAAATGGGTAATCTAACTTTTAATGAGAATTTTCAAATTAAATGATGGATTTTAGCTTTGAAGATTTCTTTCCTAGACTTGGAATAATTTGCCTCTGTTCTGTATTGCACACTTACAATCTCGTTCCGAAAGTCAATATCCATGAGTTACGAGTATACTTCCTTTCGATCTATATATTTTAATAAATCTTAAACTTACAGTGAATGTTGAAGTTCCCCTACAATTATTGACATGAATTACACTTGTTATTTTGTACTTGTGTTAAAATGTTTGTTTTCATCTTTATTTAAATGTTTATGTTTTTGTAAATTGTGTTAATTTTCAGTTGTGACATACTTGTATAATTTTGAAACTAATATTGTGAACATGGCTCTAATGAACAGTTGCTAATTGTCTTATCCATTTGCCTCTTTTCAAGACTATATTAACCCCTTCTAGGGCTGCTTGTTTCTAGTAATGGCATAATAAAATAAACTGGAGATTGAGATTAATCTAATGAAAAGAAATTCATTCGCTTATTAGACGACATTAATTTTATGCTAATTCATTAACCAAAGTAGACTCTTACGTTTTGAGATGAGAAATTGGAATGTAGAGGATTTAGTTTCATCGAAAAATTTGAACTACAGAATTGCCACCCATTTCATCAATTTTTAAACTTGTAAGGCAAGTACATTTGCCTCGGCCCTATAAAGGGTCAAGTTGGTGCTAGAAAGGAATTCTTCATTGAAAGCGCCACTGTTTATTCGTTCGTCGAAAGGTGGTTCTCGCCTCTATAATTGTAGTACTTTCTGTATTATGAATGCATATTAAAGTTAGTATAAATTTATTTTCGGCTGGACGGTGTATATTTTTATAGGATCGATTTAAGATGTACATGAAACTAAATACACCATTACGAACGTTTGACGCAGTATGACCAAATTGGCCTTATGCCATTAAATCAAATCCTAAATACTCTAATGCATAAAACTAAACTTTGCTAGTTTCCTGTAAATCGGAAAGGTTTAAAATTGCAACTCCGAATTTTTCAGGCTAATTATATGGCTTAAAATCGGTTAAATATTTCTAATTCTGGAAGTTCGAGCTTTTCTTGCTTGCTAAATTTATGAAGGCAAGGGTATTAATTTTTGCGAGGTATTATAAACTTGTTGTATTCTTAAATAGTGCAAAAATTTAATTTGCAAATTAAAAATTAACACCAAATAGCTAAAATCCCATAGATTCTATTTTCATAGTGAAAGAAGTCCCAAAATCAACATAGATCATTAAAACCCGCAATACAATTTGCGTCCTGTCAGACATTTCAATTTTTAAACTTGGTCAGAATAAGTTTGGTCAATAAATGCAAATCTAGAAATTCTAGACCGAATGCGAATAGAGAAGTGCCTGTTAAAACGCGTTTAAACTCGAACTGAAGTTCTTGAATTTTTTCCGGTGCTGGTACTTATTCTATCAAATTGCTCGATTAGAATTGCCTGACACTACCGATCACCAGTGACAGACACAAAATGTTGATGAATTTCAGCGGTTTAAAACGCAGTATTACCCAATTATAATTGATTTTTCACGGATAAATATAATTGCTTAATTTCTTTAATTGTAGTGAGGATTTCAAACTCGATTCTCAAAAGTTAAAATTTATTTCCATGAATTGTCGTCATTGATCAGAATTATAGTTGAACTCGGATTTGAAACACTCGGTACATTCAATCGTAACTGTTGGTCATTTAATGACCCAACAATAAAAAATGTTGGAGCAATATTTCCTGAAAACCAATCTTATTTTTAATGATCTCCATCTACAATGTGTGAACCAGACGTCATCTTATTCTATATGTATGAATTCAAATCGCTTTGTTTTAAAAATGTAAACTAAGCAATGTTTAAGTGACAAATCCCAACTTTCGAACTGAAGTCTCGTATAATTAGAAATTTAAACGGACCCTAACGTATCTCGATGAATTATGCAACTCTAATCGTGTCTCTCAGCTGAAGGCGGACATTTGCTTCGCCGGCAAGCAAACGCACCGCTTTCTGCTCCCCCAAACAGGAGTGGCGCTAGTGTTTGCCCGACAGGGGCACGACTTGCTGTACGGGGGAAGGAGAATGAAATTAGTCTCGAATTTTCGTCGGATATTTATCTAGTTGAATACCTAGTTGCGTGAACGGGGTACTATAATTTTCCCGATTGGGGGCCTTGGCCCCCGGTCCCCCACTGGCGTCGCCCCTGTCCCCAAATCACTTTGATCGTGGTGCCTGGCCAACATAAAGGTCAAAGTGTTTGGAACAAAGAAATTGCTCAGGCTACTTCGAGTCGGTCGCTCTTTATTTTTAAGTTAATAGAAAACTTCCACAGCAGTTGCTTTACTAAACTTTAAAAATGGATGTTACGAGCATCTGTATTTTAATTTTTAAATGTAAAATTAGAAAATAAAACGGGTGTAGTTTCTTTCTGTTGAGGCGGAACGTGTTCAGACTTCCCCTTTCCATTAAACCTAGAAATTCTGGTTCACATTTGTTAGATGGAGTTTCTAAACTTTTAAGGATTAGCATTTTCATATCCTATTGCAACAGAATTGGAATTGGCACTGCAGTTACTTATACTTTTGGCACGAAATTTCGCCGTTGTAAAATGACGTAATATCCAATTTACGATAAGGTTTAACATCTTGCCTTAAAAGCTGGACAATACTCGTGCATCGCATTATCGCTTTTAGTCGTAAAACTAAAATTTAATCATTAATTGCTTCATAATCTTGTACAAGTTGCGTAGAATCTATAAACTTCTAGTATTGCATGCCTTCAGAGATGAATGGAAAACCAGTCCCTTTCCAAAACAGACGGGATCATCTTGCCAAGATGGCCAAGATTATTCATTCAAGGGGTTAAAGAACACTGGAAACTTTATTGGGCATCTTGGAAACTAGTACTCCCAAGCTTGCGAAAGGTTCAGACTAGTTTGAAATTAAATTGTATTGAAAGTTCATTAATCTTATTTTCGTGCACGTCTACAAATGTCGAATGACTTCCATCATTGACTATAACTATGTTCAGGTTTAAGCATAACTAAAAGCCAGTCCAAAAGTACAGGTATCTGAAGTGAACTTCATAGAAAGTGTTCAGCTAAAAAATATTGGCTGCATTTCATTTAACCCTGGCCGGTAATGTCGAGTCAAATTGATTCCTTTTCTCATTAAAGAAACTCTGTAAAAACTGACAATTCGTGTGTCCCTCTCTGCCATAATTAGTCGCTAGAATGTTATGCCATTAACTCTGAAAATACTTAACTAAAGGAAACTAGTAGAAAATGATTACCTATTACATTTTAAGTGAAAACAATACCAGCGAGTGTGAATGTACGTTTCCATGTCTAGAGCGCCCAGCAAAACGAATGGAATTGCAATATTCGAGTTTCATTTTCGGCGAACACAAGAAATTGACCAACAGCGTTAGCAACCGTATCTTTTGCAATTAGTCTGTTTAGTAAATAATTTGGTTTTCTCTTGTGAATTGCAAGCGAATACGAGTTTATAGGTATTCTTTCGATACTTCTCCAGTTACGAGAAAGAGGCATTTTAATCGAAATTTTAACTTAATTTTTCAGGAAAATTGGTTCTGAATTTAAATTGCACTTTTGCTATTTTTTAACTTTATATCTTTGGCTTGAGAAAAAGGATTGTCAGTGACTGTGCTAGCCAGTTAACCGAGAGTCTTAATTTTAATTCTTAAGACATTTTGAACTTGATGCCTGATCAACATTGAAATCGAAATGTCTTGGAATTTGAAACCAACGGTTAATTGGTAAAAATAGATCCGGGTAAAACACTCGACTTGCATGGAACGAGTGCGAGTAATAATGACTTTAACTACGAGACAAACAGCCAAGATTTCAATTCTCTAAAAACTGAAAAGTATCGACCATATATCTGTACCTTGTTAAAACTGTAATTTGTTAGTATTTTTAGATGCTCGTGAGAAATATTCCATCGGTTTTGCTGGCGTCTTAAATTTCGGTAGATTTTGCCATGTTTCGAACGTCGTTTTATGTAGGAAAACTTAATATTTCTACCGCTTTGCTTTATATTCAGCAAAGGGAAATTGAAACAAATGTTATAACAAACAGTAATAAAGAACCTTCAAATCGAGAAATATCTTGTCAAAATATTGTGAACTAAAATTTTATATTGAGGAGTTTAATTCGTTTCGTAACAAATTATCCCATTCCGAGTTGAACATAGGATCTTTAAAATCAATCTTGTAATTTTCTTGTTTTTATGCTTAATCTTCTCACAAATTTTCAAATTAAATCTTCCAATTAGTTGGAAACGATTCTAATGACCCACGAATTAATCGGTCTCGATTATCCATCGCACTTCAGAAGATATCCGTTTTTACAACTTCGAAGTGAAAACGGAAGTCGATTTGGTATTGATTATCCAAATACATCGTCCAGCCTTTCCTAATTGGCTAACATTTAATTTTTTTATCAATCAAGTTATCTTGAGGTGTATTAATGCTTTTAGATGTAAACTGGTTTTTGTATCGTGTCGCTTATCTGGTGAACTTTTACTTCAAATACATCCTCTTTGAAAGTAAAATGTACAAAACGTTTCATTTAACGCTCTTGATTTAGTTGACATTTTTCAAATGTAATATGCATTTAATAAACCAGTCTTTCTACCTTCATCAGTTGTGACAACTTAAACTACACGCATTTGTATTTGTTGTTCATAAACTTTCATCTCAAAGCTTGCAATTTTCTATATCAATTTAATTCCTTGATTTCTTACTGGAGTGTAGATTTAGTAAATCTAGTTTTTAAGTCTTGATATAAATTGAGCAAGTATTGCAAATTTTTAAGTTCATGAATTTTAAATCGATTGCTCTTTCGCTTTTTCTTGTATGCGTATGGAATTGTCTGTTCTTGTATACTATCAATTGTAAGGTTTAGCGTTCTGTTTGATCCCCTGAATCTCTTCGGCCTTTTACGTCGAAACTTGTAAATGTTAATTTGTAATTGATCCTTTTCTTGAACGAATGTTTATTAAGACTACATAATTTTGTTGCGGCGTACTCTTGCAAAATGAGTAACTGACGTTTAAGAATTGAATTTTTGTGAAACATTTGATCTTGTCAATTTCATTTAATCTTCCATGGATTATTCCTTTTCCTCTCGTGTAATTATGTACTTCAGTGGCATGTAAAATTGCTTGCTTATATTGATGCAAATGTTTCCACAAATAAACTCGTTTTTACATAATCTGTAGTTCTTATTTATTCTCTTTAATAGACTTGCTGTATTTTTAATCTTGACGTGTAGAAAGTGCTTTCATCACGTATTAAATTTTGCTATTTTAATGTATCAATTTATGTGATTACTCGCATTGGAACATTTGGAAGCTTTACGATTCCGAAATTTAGCTTAAAAGTACTTGCTTTAAGATTTAAAACTGTCGGGAAATATTTTTTAGACATGATCGTAAGTAAAACGCATCTGCAGTAATTTGCAACTTCAGAAAGAATTTTAACTTCGCGTAGATAATTCTTTGCGTGTGCAGAGGGAGACTGCTAGTGGTAAATGGAAGTCGAGAAAATTTTAAAGGTTCCTTATTAAATTTCTTTTTGGCTACTTTTTGAAAGACAAAGCGAAGTATTCAGCAGTAGTTCAGAGGCCCTTTTGTAAGTATTTCTAATCAACTTTGTACTTTAAAGCGACTCTTCACTTCGTATTCTAATGAGTGGATTTTAAACATGCAAGTTACGGTTTCTTAAAGCCTGGAAATGTAGATATAAAACCGAAATCAAATTGTTTTTCTCTGCGTTAATATTCGAAAAATTTCAGTCCATTCTTCATACGCTTCTTGGGTATTGTTGGTAAGCTTTCATAAGTTCCTTAAATATTGTTATGCATACGCAACATCTAATGAATCAAATTTTCCGGCTTATTATAGTGAAAGAACATGAGAGAGAAGGTATCCTTACGAGTTTACGCGATGTCTTTTCATTGATTTATCAACGTGAATATTTAGGAAGTTTGTAATTTGTCGCATGAAAACTTCTGCACGAACGACCAGAATAGCCCTTTGCGAACAGGTAACTTTTAGAACACTAGGATCAGGTTGGCGCACTTTATACGCCATCTAATTTTTTCAAACTCTATTGCTTATTTAATCATCTTATTTTTCATAGTGTAATAAGATTAGGGGTTTGAATGGATGGATAATATACACGTTTGTGTCCGAATTTTAGCCGCTATTCTCTTCGTTAACTGGATTTCTTGCACCTCGATCTAGAGATCGGTGAACTGTGGCGCACATTACGCGCCATGCCTATCTCCAAAGGTTTAAGTAATGGATAATCTTTATTCAACCATAATTGTCACGTGCTTATCTCGACAAGCAGGCGGATTAATTTCGGGAATAAAGTTGGAAGACGGGTACTTGAGATTTTGGAAGTATGGTTGAACTGTTAGCCGAATAGCGGCGATAAACCTAGTCTGCTTTATTGGATGGATTAGATTAGTATTCTTAGCCGCTGTTCTCTGTTTACACATCTGAACTCTATTTGGGGCTTTTGAAGATTTCTACACTGAATTTTAAAAGCCATTATATATACCGATACTAGGAGTGGCATTAATGGCCCAAGAACTGTTCAACATGATAATCATCCTTTAGTGATGAAATGTTTTGATCTCCATCGTACACTCGAATACCAAAATAAAATACTGTTAGATTCCTGGACACGTTGGAATTCCAGGAAATGAGAACGCTGATAAAGCTGCAAAAAATTCAAATGCAACTCGGGAAACGTTTGTTCCTTTGCCTTACAGGCTGTTAAGTTCTCTCGACATCGAATATAGCAAAGAATCTGGGAGAGGCAAACTTTATAACATCCAGCCTTCAATCAAAGGTTTTGGAAACCTCATTACTAGGAAACGCGCCATTTTGACAAGACAGAGTAGGACACACGTTTTTTAACTCGCCGCCAACTTTTATGCTCGGATCCAGGTCCTATATGTAACATGTGCAATTGCATGTTAAGTGTATTTTATGTACATGCAAGAACTTTGGGTATAAAAGACAAGCCCACTTTGATGCACATATCGTTGATTTAATTGTCATCCTTGGGGCTAATCCTAATGTCAATGTTTTTCTTTTCTAAGTGAAGTTCAGCTTCTCTTAAAACCAACTCACTTTAAGATTTCTTTAAACAATGTAACTGTTATGATCAGAAAATAATGAACGTTTGGCGCAGTATGGCCAAATTGGCCTTTGTGCCATTAAATCAAACCAATCTCAGCCATGGGTTATGAGTAAGAGACCAATACAGTTTTCGAAATTTCATTTTATTCTGTGTTTCGGGGAGAAAGCCATTGCTTATGACAAACGGTTGTTTCTTCCCTCAGATCGGCAGTTGCTCTGTGCTTTATGAACAATAGTGAGAGCCAGTGAATTGCCATGCTTGCCTTTCGTCTGTCCTTTCTTCCAGTCTTGTGCCCATCCAGCTGGTTCAGTTGCTGTAATGGTATCGGCCATGGGTCGGCGTTCTGTCCTTTCAAGGATTAAATAATAGGAACATGTCCACAATGGAACTGCCGCCTTTCTTCGGAATATCAAAGTATTTTCCAATATTTTCGGAAAGTGTATTAGATGCCCGAATATAACAAAATCATAAATTTTGTATTGAATCCTGTAACATTTGAATTCAAAACTTGTTTTAGCCTCATTGTGGCAGATTCTGACATTAATTGTAAAATTGACATTTATGTATTCTTGCGCAGTTAGTAATGTTTTATAATTCTCTCGAAGAACACGCTTGTTCTGCAATGCTTTACTTTTAATATCCGATATTTTAGAAATTTCTTCTGCTAAGATTTTTTTATACTTGTGCTCTATTTTTAAATTTGAAGATTTAATGATCTGTTGTTGCATTTCAGTTGAGACTTTCATTGTTTTAATTAAGAAATTTGCTATTTCTGGGAGGAAATAATTTTTGCTCGATCGAATTATTTTCATAAGTTTGAACAAATTTTGTTTCTAAATGGAAGTATTAACTTTAAATTTTAAATAACCAAGATATGCAATTTTAGGCTTTGTAATTTAGCTGTAGTAAATATCTTTCAATGTTTTCATAAATTAAAACCGTTTTATAAATGCATGGTTTTTATGGATAATTAAATTCAGCTTCTTGATTTCAAAGAAAAGTTCAGGAAAAAGAAAAGTGCAGTGTGAACTTGGAAAAAAAATTACAGAATTCGGAGCCTTTTGGATCAATTCAACTCGAACATTTATAGAATATTGTTATAGGCGTGAAAATCAAACGGCGATTTTAACCCTAAAAAGCCCGATTTTTAAAAAATTCATTTAAATGTTTTTGATTTTTATTTCTTGGATAAAACATGGAAAAATATCAAATCCTATTTTGTTTTAAGTATGGTTTATGACTAAAAGTGTTACCTACTGACGGCACAGGGTTTTATTTCAGAATTTCCTTGTTAAAATTATGTCAAACAATGAATCTTGGCAAATAATAAAACGAAAAAGGAATATCCATTTTGTATCATAAGATATGGTATTCTCAAGAGTACAAACAAAGCTAAAAAGATGCCGCCTCGAGTGAAAAATAATTTTTTTATCGGCACTCGGGCTGCCATCTACATGTTGTTGTAAATTGATTTAATAAAAATGTCAGTATGTATCCTATTCACAACAACAGGCATTGGAGCGTCAGTCTTATTCCGAAGATTTTAAAACAAATTGGGTATGTTGCTTAAAGGCAACACCTGGCCTTTAAAGGTTAATTGAAAGAAACTGAGATTATCCCGGGTTGGAGATATTACATTATATTCTGTTTATGTAGTTTAATAGAAATGGTTTTAGATTTGATAAACCTTGCATTACTTCGAGACTTTTATAAAAGAAATGTGATCTTGTTAAAATAATTTTGATATCCCGTGTTATTGATCTGTTCCTTTTACACATTCATTCAATGTGCTAGAGCAGAGGCTCTCAACCTGTGCTACGTGTACCCCCCGGAAGTACGCGAAAGGAATGTTGGTAATGCGGGAAACACAACCTAAAGGATTAAAATGAAAAAATATATTTTCGTTTTCCCACCTTCGTGCGAAAAGTGAAATCTATCCTTATCACGAAATATTGTTGCAGATAAGTAGATTTTAAATCCCTAAAACGAATTTTTTCAAGAAGATTTTTAGCCGAGAGATTATAAGTTTCTGAAAAAGAAATTTGATTTTTCGACTGGTCCTTCTGCACAAAATGAAATAATCGATTTCTGGGTAGCTGTGAAAGAATACTAAGAACTCGGTAAAATAAAATATTTAAGAGCGATTAATTACTTTTCGCAAACATGGAACTTGTAGAAAGAGCTTTCTTGTGTTAGACTATCAACACACACAATTCGCAAATATATATAATCTTGACCCACCTCCAGGTATGAGATAATCTGTCTTCTTAATTTTATAAAACCCTGATCAATGAAAAGATTTAGGATTACATTAAAATTCTATAATTCTATATTCTAAAATTCTATTTTACTTGTCTAGTTGATTATCACGATAATCGTTAACTTGGCATTAACTTATGATCAAAGCTATTTCAATACTGATCTACTTTTTCTAAAGACGTAAACTAATGCCGTTATAAAATGGAATTAAATTTAAATTCAAAATAACTTCTAATAAAAACTTCTTGCAAGAGCCGGCCCGAACAAATGCGAGGCTTGGTGTAAAGTTGACTTGCGGAGTCTTGAAATAAATTTCGTGCAATAAAACTTTTCCTTCTTGCTATTTATCACATTCCACAATTTGCCTTGGTAAAACTAAAGGAATGCATGAAATTTATTTTTATAACGATAAAGACTTTTTTGTGTAATTAAATTGTTAATAAATCAAATAAAATTATTGCTTCATAAATACAATCTGGTTTGCGACTTACTACAATAAGTTTACTATTCGTGATTTTTTTTTGTTTTCTTGCACGTTTTATAGGAAATTCGTTGATAAAATCATGACTTAGTTCTATTTAGTTAATACGGATTCGATAGATAAAATGGCTAAGCAAATCAAACATTTTTCAATAATGCCAGCCCTCAAATAATTCTCTATTTATAAAAATCTTGATAAAGATCTTTTTTGCAGATACGACGGTCATTATAATTTTAGAACAGAAGCAAAATTTGGATACAATTCAAATAAGTTATTTTAAAATAATTATAATATTGTGTCCTGGAAAACAAAACTTTGATTTCGTTAAATAAATCGATGAAATTCATTTTCGTTTTGCAAAATCTGTCGGAGGCGCGGGACCTTCAGAAACGTGGGTTTTCTGCGTTCGCACCTTTCGAATCCCCTCGGGCCGGCCCTGATTCTTGCAGCGAAAGGATGGGTGGGTGAGGTGTTATACTCAAAAATGAAAAAATAATCAAGGGATACGGTATTATAAAAAGGTTCAGAACCGCTGTGCAAGAAGGGGAAAGGGTGATATAGAGGTGAAACGTGCTTCCATCATTTCACCGGATTGGAAATTTTGGGCTGTTACATCACGTGCACGATATTGCTAAGCAAAAATGGCAGATCTTGAATATAGCGCCGAATTCTTATGCTGTAAATTTTCAGCAAAATATATATTCATAACTTTGCTTATTTCTTGCCTAAAAATCTGAAACAAAATGTTGCAAGACTGAGTAGTCCTACGCTCCTTAAACTATATATTTTTTGGATGGTTTAATTACATATTTTAGTTCTATACAACATTTTACAGATTAACATGATTGAAATTAGTTCTTGCTTCAAATCCCAAGTAAGAGGCCCTCAATTATAAAATTATTAAACATTCAAAACTTATTTATGCAAATTTCTATCTATATATGGTTTTACAATATTGGTGAAACTGTCAGCGTGGCAGCTAAAAATATGATGCGTATAGAGTATTTAAAACGTGGATAACGTCATAAAATTTCATTTTGTGAAAATATTATAAAAATATCTATATTGCGGGCTCCTACATGAAAATGGTTAGATTGAGCGAATGATTGATTAAATAAATGTTTCTAGACGATTGCTAGTAATCTGTCAATAAAAGATTAAAATAAATCTCGTTGTTTCTTATTTTCATCGCTCGATGAGCTTTTAAATTACAAAGAAATGCCCTTCATTCTAAGTTCATCTAAATATTCAATTCATTCTTATAAACGCAGTCTATTAAGATGATCTAGAGCCTTTTTGGTTGTGAGAACCACGTGTTGTGTAAAAAATATTTTGAGGCCCACTAACTATACAAGTAAAAAAAATACAAACATATATTACATTACTTGCATGTATATATGTCATTAATAAGTAAAGTTTACTGTAAAAGGAATAAAAATATATTGTTTCATAAAGCAAAAAACGAGTGAAGACTCTTGAAACTCCCCTTGCTTCGACTCTTGACTAGCGTTCCGCGGCCCATTAATACTCTATCCAAGACCCACAGGTTGGGAACCGCTGGCCTAGATCAATCGACATCAATTTTACTGTTTAGTGTTTACAATACTATGTTTACAGAGCTATATCATTTGTAAAATATTGTTTTATTTTTCAAACGTTTTGAATGCAGAGAGTAAAGATATACATACATTATTCATAATATGTTAATGGTATTATATGCATTATTAATGTTGTTTAGTATTGAGAGACCTAATGTGTACGAATAGCTATCTCATTTCATTTCTTTGGTAATAAAGAACTTTCTCCCTGAATAAAAAGTCAAGTGGAGCATCCCAGAGAAATTCTTAACTATTGAAAGAAGGCAGACTGCAGTCCTTTGAGAAAAACGAACTTAGCTTCATGATGATTAGGAGAAACAAACTTAACTGATTTTGCTTAGTGTAAAAACTCCGTTTTTTAAAATCCGAGATGAGAAGATTATGGGATCATCCCAAAGAGTTGTTTAAAAACTCCTTCTTTTTATCCCGAGTTTTAGATAGGGAGACTAGGTATCATCAGTAAGCTAGAACGGAGCTTTGATAGAGATGGCAAGAGCTCTTCAGAAGGATATAAAAGATAATTCAGCTGACACATAATGGAAAAACACGAAAGTAAAGTTGTTTTTCTGTCTATTTCTACAAAAATAGAAACTTGGACCATAAATAAACATTTTAAACAAGAAGTTGTGTTTTATCTTGTGGGTGAGTGATCTCCTGATAAAACTGGAAAATCTATAAATTATGTTTTGTAGCGCATCATAGTACATGTGTTTTGAAGATGTTAACTATAACAAGATACTCGAGTAATATAAAAGATAGCCAATATATAAGCCAATAATATGATAGCTGGACTAATTTATCTTCTGCCTGTCTCTAAAAAAAAAGATATATTTTGTCCAAATTGAAGTCAAATCTAAAACGTGGATCATTTGAACTATATATTATTACTAATATAATAGGGTAACTGGGTTAATTTATCTTCTGCATACCTCTAAAAAATCAATTCTTTTGAAACTGGAGTTAGACGATCCTTGTTTCAGATTTAAATTATAGCTCATTCAAAGGTCATTTAAACAAGAATCATTTCTATAACTGGTAATGCGAATATACACTTAATAAAATTAATGGCTGTAGGTAGATTGGATTCATGAAATGGTTTCTAATTTTAAACTGGAGTGAAATAAATTTACACTAGCTTTGCTTGAAAATATTATGCTAAGGCATCCCACAAGCAAATATCTTTTGACACTAAATCAGCCTCCTGTTCGAGAGAGAAATCCTTCTCTTATTTATTGCTGCAAAAAGTGGAAGTAAAATTATATAGGGTATATTGAAAATTGAGACATAATTTCAGAAGTCGGAGAATCTTCTGTACTCTCGAATCTGACATCATTTGATAAACTGGTTGATCAAATGTGCAGTACTTCTATTTGCTGTTGGGAGAATTTCCTCTGTTTAAAATTGAGTACAGACCTTCTTTTAAAAATATTCCAAAAATATAAGTTTTTTTTAAAGATATAATTTAGACTTTATTCTTGGTACATTATAAGTCTCGTAACATTGATTCTTGTCTCTTTGGCAAAGGATTTATTTTTGGCAAATTAATGGTTATTTTGGTTGAAAACCCATACAGAGGTTAAATGTTAAACGCTTAAATTTATCCAGTAGGAAACCTGAGTACACAATATCTGAATGGCGTCTACTTCAACTTATTCAGTGTTTTAGATTGGAAAGTCCAGTTTTTTATTATCCAATGAAATTTAATTTATATGATGGTATAGTTTTAAAAGAAACATAAATGCGGAGAAGGACCACTGTTTGACGAGTTAGTCTAGGGTTTAATTTTAAGAGCCAAAAATTACCAAAACTGTAATTTTTATACCTTTTTAAAATAAGATTATACGATGTAAAATGATAACTGAATAATGACAATGCCTAAAATCCTTCAGTAGTTCAAGTGATAAACAAACTGCACTTAACATTTTCTAGATTACTGCAATCGGTCAGGGTAGTTTCGCACCCTATAACTGACTTTTTATTAAGATTCGATCTGTGCTCAATGTTAAGTCATCTTTCTGAGGAATTTTCGATGTTAGGGAAACGCAGATGTATGGTCCTTTTTATTTAATGAACTGTATATCCGAAAAATGAAATTGATTCAGTCGAATTCAAACAAATTTTAGAGATTTCTTGAGCATGATGCTCTCGAATGGATACATCAGACGAAAATACTGAGGAATGGCTGCCGCCAATCTGACATACCAAACATTCTTACAGAACAACCACCAAACCGCCGTTTGGGTTACAGTTAAACAATCTTTGCAATACTTCTAACACAGTAATACTTTCACGAAATACTAACGTATGCGTTTTATAATTTCGATGTGATGTATAAAATGCTAAATTTCTCAGGTGGTTTTATAGTTTAACAGACAACTTATTAAATTTTTTTAAAAATGAGTAGATTTTAATAGTTTAAATTAATTTTTAAAGCTGAAATTAATACAGAAAGTGTTTCACGATTAATTTTTAAATACAAACGCTAAAAATTTGCATATTATGCCTTCTATTTCAGAAATGCGTCAATTCTAATAATCTGGTCTAATAATTTCTTAACGCACTGTGATCGTTTGCTTTGAATTTGTTCTAAATAAATGACCATTTTTTTTACTTCGAAATTTCAACAAGCATTTAAACGAAGGAAGTCTTTAAAGGCAATTAACAGTGTCTTATTTGAAGTGATACTACTAGTTGTCATTCAAGACTTCAGAATGCAACTGATAAATATTGTTCATTAGTGCTATGAAAAGTACCAGGAGATGGAGAATTTTTCTTTTAAACTAAAAAAGCACGCGAATAATGTTGCACGCAATTACTCGATTATAACAATTTCTGTTTCATGCGATTAAACAAAAATTTTGCAAAATCGCATGTATCACTTTCAATCTATCTCATTTTAAACATGATTACTCTTCAGATTAAGAAATCGAATTTCCACAAAAAGTAGTCAATAGGCGATTCAAATTTTATCAGCGAAATCTGTTTAGATACAAAGAGAATAGGAGAAAAGAGAACAAAAATTTTATCAATAAGAAAGAAGAGAATTTTGTATAAGAAAGGAAGAATAGATCCAAATATATTTTAAAATATTTCGATTTCATTTTCAAGCATATTTCACAAAGACAGAATAGAATATTTTTCGAATTAACATATTGCAAAAATCTTGTTTTTAATTCAATGAAATGCGATGAATAATATTTCTTACTTATTATTTATCATATTTTGGTCACTAAGTGACTAGAAAATAGAAAAATTGCACAATTTCAGTCGTATTTGTGGTAACAATTCTAATGCTTAATGAATATTTATCGAATAAGCCTCACAATAGAAATATACTTGTGCAATTTAATCAACAATCATTAATATTCAACGCTTTCAGCCAGTTTAGTAAACTATCTAGTCATCAATAAAAAAATATGGATTTCAAATATTCCTTCATCTGATAAATAATCATGAATAGCTAACTGCATAGTTCCCTTTCATATAAATTCAGTAATTTCAGAGGATATTTAATGTGGATAAAAAGTTTTCAGTTATACTTCGAAATGGCATGTTATTATATTGGTAAAAAATTTATTACTATGCGCATATAGTCTGTATGGACAATAAAATATTGATTTCAGTGAACCTAAATGGGAAAACCACAACTGCGATTAACCTAGAAGATTGGTTGATGTTGTTCCTTCAACATACCATTTAAATCTCTAAGTTCTATCACCAGGAATCTTCCCATAAATTCTGAAAAAAAGAAAGGAAAAAATGCTGTTACATTCTTGCGTTAAAGGGATATATAATCTTTCCATTTACTGTAAATAATAACTTAGTTTGGACTTCATCAAACAGAGGCAGATTCGAAACAGTTCCTTTTAATCTGAGACTGATGTCCTCAGATTTAATTTAGCAAGAGGAAATAAAAAACGATCCCGATTACACCTGAAAAACATGCATCAAATTTAAGTGTGAGTGTTTTTCAAGACATTCCGAATATGAAAGTTGTGAAATTTCCTGATCAAAGACAAAGAATTAATATCTTCTCCAAAACAATCGCGGATGCTGACAAGCATAATGTTAATTCTCTGATGACTGAGCTTAAGCTCATATTTATTTTGTTTGCCTTACTTGGAATCGATGTGGACAAGCAAGTAAACGCTTCCAATCGCAATAGAACTAAGCACAGCTATAAAGGAGCTAGAATTCAACGTATGAAAACCTGTATTGGAACTTGTTTAAAAAGCTTGATTTATATTATTTTCTTTGTAAAAGTTTTAATCAATACATCATATATGGTGTATGCTGAAGACAAAAGAACCGTGTTTACACTCTTCGTACTTATAGTTCTGAAATTCCTGTTATATGTATCAATCTATAAAAAGCGCCGGCAAATTTTTCGTTTGACAAATGATCTCAACAAGGCACTGAAAGCGTTAAACGTGTCCACCTTAAGCAACATGGCGAAAAAATTCAATTTGTCATGTATTGTTGTTCTCGCAATTGTTCTTACTTGGGCCGCTGTGAGTTTTTGTTTAGGCTTTAGTAGCTTGAAAGCAGAGAGATTTTATTTCATTCAAAGCAACACCAGTTTGATATCATATATTCCTTATATTGTTCAAGTCATTGAATTCCCTTACTGGATTGTAGCAGACACCATTCTATGCCTTTTTGTCTTTTACTATGTTTTTATATGTAAAATTATTCGAATCCTCTTCCGAAATTTCCAGAAACAACTGGGTAGAACTCATTCAACAAGAGATTTTATGAATGGAATAAGTTGTTATGAAGATATTTTGAAAAATATGAACAACTTCAACGAACAATTCTCAATTCCCGCTTTCCTTGTAGTCCTCATCACCATGATGGCTGTGTTTCGTGCCGGATATAAATTGGCATTTAAAGAGTATGTCACATTGCATAGCGGCTTAGCGCTTACTTTTGCTGTGCTTTTCTGTTTTTCAGTTCAGTTAGCTTTAATGATATCAGCTTGTCTAACAAACGAAGCCAAATCCGTCACGCATTGCTCAGTACGAAGGTTATTCTACCGATTCTGTACGGATAGCTTCAAGTTTGTAAGTTTAAAAACTGACTCTTCCCAGAGCACCTTGACCTTGGGGAAGATTTATCAACTGGATAGATCTCTTATAATCGCTAGTATCGCTACTTTGTTAACTTACGGCATTTTGCTTGGCACTTTAGGAAAGTAGATTTACAATAAATGTCTTTATATGAGCGATACAACAGAAATTAAAGATTTAAACTTAGACATTCACGAGGGTTCCGCTCCACTAAAATTCGGTCTCTCTCCGCACCGATGTCAATGCGAAAATCCGAAGAGAATTAGATCAGTGAGGTCGAAAGTTCAGATTTTCAACTCTCTTGAATATCCAAGCGTGCCATTTGGACTGCCGGCCCATAAATGCTGAAATGCTACCAGTGTAGATAAGTGGTGGAGGAGGGGTGCGCTATAGGAATTCGGAGCAGGCGGAGGTTCGCATTTTGAAGGCTGGGGGAAGTAGTTGCAGTAGGGGAGCGGAGTGCCCGTAGCTGATGGATTTGTTGTTTGTGCCGAGCAGCCCTTGAATGACTTATCTAAATGGATGAGCTGAAAAATGGAATGGTGTGGAATGCCACCACGTAATTTGGTGGAGTGGAGCTCTCGTGAGTATCCAACCCAAGAATGATCTTTTAATTTAAGAGAGAATCTAAAATAAACCTTATTAATACTACAGTAATCTCTAAGTTATCAGGCCAGAGGACTGCCCGATTAAGGAAAGCGGAGGCTTAGTGAAGGTTCATTTCAAAAAAGTTTTCGTCGCTGATCGATCGTCGATAACTGACATCCAAATACAGCGACTCTTGTTTTCACTCTTTTACGCTTTCCTCTAGCACTTCTGAAAACTCCGGAATAGTGGAGGGGCCGGATTGGAGAAGTGCCGGATTATAGAGTGATCACTGCAATGTGTGCTTAATTTAATAGAAAGCATTTCATTTTATAGATGAAAAATAAGAAAAATCCATTTTAGAAATGACTCATCCAATCATTTGATTGTAATATATTCAAGAAATTTGATGCAATGCCAAGACATTCGATTTCTTTCAGTAGAGAAAATTTGGAAATGTTCTATTTCGCACAAAAAATTTATTATTCCATCCAAATGCATTTTTGCCATGCAGCCGTGCACAGAGCTTATTTTTAACTCTGAAGTTAGTCATTATATCCTATCTTGAATCTCTTTTCTTCATTTTCATTATTTTAAGATTAAAGTTGCATATTGATTCTGAATTATTAACTTGATGAAAACTTATCGCGACTTTTACCGTGGTAATGACGAGAGTAGGCAGCATTTAGCGGAGTACTCCTTTTATGAGGTGTTGGCATTTTTAACATTACTTATACGATCTTTCAGTGATGATAGATAATATCAAGAATTTCATCTTGATGAAATCCCGTAGCCAGTATCACTTAATATCGCTAATGGATGCCAATGGATATCTGTATAAATATTTCTTTCGTGCAACTCCCATAAAACGCGTTATTTAGCTATAGGCAACATCTATAGCAAACGATGGTTAAAGTGATTTCACTTTCCAAATGTAAATTTGTTATTGAAGTTGGGAAGAAAAGAGATTCAGAAATGAAAAGAAAAAAAATGGCAACTAAATTCACTCAAAACAAATTTGTTCTCTACATATGGCAAAAATCTAAATTACTTGGGATAACATTTTTTGAAAAAGAGTGAGCATAAATTAAACATTTAAAAATTTCTGAATCTGCACTTATTTTAACTACAAATACACAATCTTAATGTAAAAAAAACTCAACGTATGTATGTTTGTTCCAGCATCACTTCCGAACGGCTGAAGGGATTTTGACGAAACTTGGTATACTTGTTACTCATTAGCCCACTTGAAGTATAGAAGGGATAAATAAGTCCTAACACAGTCCCTCAAGATAGGGTGGGCAAAGTTTTCAAAACGCATGTAACAAATAGGCCGATTGACTCGCTTGGCGACTTGGGCGATTTTGATGAAATTTGGTACTAGAATTGGCGCCAAGAAAATATCGCTAAAGGTAGATTTATTGTTAAAAGCAGTATTGTTATGCACAGGTTTCACTGTACTATTTTTGTTTATTTGAAATTTATTTTATGCAGAATGGCAACAAAATGATAATATTTAAAATATTATTGAACGAAGAAAAATTTTATGAAAATTAATATTTGGTGGACTATCTAACTAAATTATAATTTGAATTGGTAAAATTTAAAAAAGATTGCTACGGAGACTGACAAGAGGAAGATAACTGAATTACGCTTGGATTTTCTGATTTATTATACGTCCTAAGGTGATATTATTCTTTATTTTTAAGGGAACAGATATTTTTCGTAGTATCAAAATGTCGATGTTTCAATAATATCCTCATAGGATAGGGTACTATTAACCGATTCCGGAAATGAATAATATGCATAGATTCGAAAAATTTCGAATGCTTATAACTTAAGATTTAAAAATGTAATGAAAAGGACACCATAATATAATAAAATATCTATTATTTTGCACTTAAATATACAGTTTTTGCATTATTATCAAAATAATTGTTTTTTTTAAGAAATTAGGTACTTATGGTGAAAAATTGTTTTCATTGTTTAGATATTCAAATTTAAGATATATCTGAAAGTTAAGATATATCTGAAAGCATTATGCATTTGCGAAACCTTTTTCAGTTATTTCTGGATAGTAGTATATTTTTACGATACTTTCCTTAATGAAAAATATCAATTTTTCAAATTATATGATATTCAATATTTTAATTTTTTTTTTTTTTTGGGGGGGGGGTAAATATGTTGAAAATAAGTTCAATGTTCTTACGGAAACTAAATCGCATATTGTGACGAGTTTGAGGTGATTTTATGTAAAATCGTTTTTTCTTAGATTACCTATTTATGGTTATGCATTTACAGATAATCGCATCACAATACATTTCCGATTTTCTACCAGGAAAACAAATACTTTGAGATACAAGTATGTTTATATTGTTTTATAACGTAAACCTCATATTCTTGCTAAGTGTATTATATTTTCACACGTTGGCTGCTGATCACTCAATTTAACTCATGCTTCTGTTTGACATTTACTATGTAATTACATGACCGCTTCTTAACCATAGTTAACCCTTTGATAGAGGGTGTGGTTTATAAACAACGTATATTAAAAAAGTGCTCGCAATTTTTAAAATTCCCTTTTCTATCTCCATCACAAGGTTTTGATAAGAAAATGACCGGGCAATGCCGGGTAATCTGTTAGTAAAAAATAAGAATAAAGTAATTTTAATCCTGAAACTTTTTCCTTTTGCCGAGCTTCTTAACGTTTTGCATGATTATGACGAACTTGGCAACGAATCTGTTAAGTTCAACCATAAATGTATTTTGCTAGGATGCACTTTGTCCTTATTGTAGCGAGCGAAACGAGCAGGTTTTGCATTACAAACCTCTGCTGGATTGCTAAGCGATCCTTCTGGGGGTTGGGGAGAATTAGTGAGCAGGGAGCAGAGGCCCCTTTATAATTATAGTCGTAATTGCAATCTAATTGCGCATTGGCACTGGCGACTTTCCACCCGTTGGCGATATTGAAGGGGTTCAGGGGATTTCAACCAAAAGGAATTTTTGATAAACGACATTTTATCCTTTCAGGATGATATTCAGCAGGACAAAACAGCAGATTTCATCTTTTCTATTTCCTTCCCCCTTCTTCACTGCAGCGGACATTTATAAACAATGAATGAAATGTCTGTCCTTCTCGTTCTGAATTACCATTTTTAGCACTAAGGATATAAATCAGAAATTGCTGTTTTTCGATCACTACAATACTTTTTCTAACTGTAAAATAATTAATTAAATATCTGAATCAATACGGTATCTTAATTCTAAATAATGATAATTAGACGCAACAATGATAGTTACATATTTATTTAATCTTATATATATATATATATATTCGAGTTTTTGTGGAAAAGTCACTAAAGGTAAAAAACCTGGGAACTGCGTCAGCAATAGTTGCAATACTAAAAGAAAATGTATATCTTTTACCTTTAGTATTGCAGACAATTTTTAGACTGGAATAGTCTGTATTACAAAGACAAATGGAAAATTTCTTTGATGCGTCTCATAATGTAATTTGTTGACTTTGGAATCGACTCTGATCTACTGGAGATGTTCATAGAAGGTCAGATCATTGTCGTACACGTACAATAACACGAGCCACAGATCTCTCTGTCCATAATAACATGTCGAAACTAAATAAGATAGAAAACTGGCGATGTGTAATTTGGCAAGATGAGTCGCATTTCTGCTGGTATTTCAGATTTCGCGTACCCTCAAGTAGTCCCTCACGTATCCCTAAGGGTACGCGTACCATAGGTTGGGAACCTCTGCATTAGACCATTATGGAGAGACGTCTAAGTGTACGTCAAACCTTCAGAATGCCTTAATCCTGCCGATAATTTTCCTGTATGAAAGAAATTGAGATCAAATTCTGTCAGTTTTGAACCAATATCTATATGAAAGGATATAACTTCCGACAATCGGATCGTTCACGAATACAAATCCAGGCAGGGGTGGATTGACCCCTTAACAGTGTAGTTGTTTGTGCTATCTAGATGCGAGATGCCCCCTCTGTTTTGGGAATGCGTTGTCGTATTGACTCAACTACATGTCCATAGAACACTTAAGATGTTGATGGATTACCGGTCATTTTTGTGTCGAGTTATAACGCCTATGAATGACTTAGTTTCAGGACAAAACTCGGGCAAGATTGTTAAGTCGTTAAGTTTGTTGGGGACCTTTGGCGCAGAATTTACTGGGTGCTCTCTGAAAGCATCACAGATATGTTCTTTCACATTTCGTTTTGCCAGTTATTAGGTTTTAAAATAATATGATGTGGCATATTTTTAAATGATGATAACCCTTTTTTATTTTAATTAATGTTTAATTTTATAATTGCTACATTATGCAACCTTAAATTCGTAAATATAATATATTAAACCTTTTGCGGACAGGTAACTTTTTAGAACACTCGGATCAGGTTGCCGCACTTTATACGCCATCCCATTTTTTAAAACTCTGCTTATTTAATTACATAAAACAAACTTGACTTTTTATAGAGAAATTATATTAGGGGTTTGAATGGATGGATAATATACAGATTTCTGCCCGCATTTTAACTGCTATCCTCTTCGTTAACCGGATTTCCTACACCTCAATCTCGAAATCGGCGCACATTATACGCCGTACCTGTCCGCAAAGGGTTAATTACATCTTAACTAATTATAATTAAGATGTTTTGGATTGGCATTAATATATAATAACTAAAGTATTATCGAAATAAACTGAGAATACATTGAATAATAATAAAGAAGAAAATGCAAATAAATTTTATTAGGTAAAAATTGCTTTCTGTTTTAATACTTAACTTATTACTATTATTTTCATGCAACATTATTGAGGTATAAAGCTGTAAAAATAATTAATTTGATGGTAAGCACTTGAAGTATTTATAAAGTGTGAATGCAAAAAATTTGATATTAAATATTCAAATTGTTTTCGTTGTAGAACCAATCAACCCCTTGAGAAAACAATTTGTTATAAACCGCTTTATCTCTCAATTTTATAATTTTAAAAAAATATAAAATTGAGAGATATGAATTCATGTAGGAAAGAAAAATGTTCCAAACTATTTTTTCTCAACCTACTTTTTTAATGAACCTACTTTTAAAATGAAAATTAATACCAATTAAGACTCATTCTGACACTTTTTCAGATTATTTCACTATAAAACAGAGACGTAGAGCCAGATTACTTTTATTAATCATCCATGACAAGTTAAAAATGCCTTTCTCATACAATAAAATCTATCTCCGAATGTCGGATCTTATCGGAGATCAGTTTGAATAGAACATGAACTTGATTTTAAAACTAACGCGTGAAATCTGAAATACACGCATATAAATTCAACAATACTATAACTTTAATTTTTATCAAAACATCAACATAAACTTGTTTCTAAAAAAATTCTAGAATTTTCATGAAACAAGAAAACATATCTAATTTCCATAACATTTTCACAATTATTTCCAACACAAGTGAAATATTTTCATACTCAAATATGAAAAAAAAAAAAAAAAAATGACGGGAGGCTGTCTTTTCAAACAGCCGCTAATGTTTAAAGGCGTAGGACTACTTTACTCGCGTGACTCTTTTGTTTCTCGAAGTTTCTCATACGTGTTAAAGTAAGTTTTTTTTGTAACTTCTGTTTTTACCCTTTATCTCTAAAATAAGACATTAGTTATGTTTTAAACATACGTAGTTACCGAGATATAGAGGCTCTCCCATACCAAGTTTTGTGGCATTTTGGCGTGTGAATCAATTTCCTTCCTGAGACCCCAATGGGAGGAACGTAGTTCTACGCTAAATACGGTGAAGAATAATAAAAAATTCAGAACTTGCTTTCTTTATTGTTGCAGTTTTCGCTGTTTCTACCACATCAAAGGAACTCTGATAACTTGATATTATTATGTTCGAAAATCTAATTTTTGAGATAACTATTTCGCTTTGTTGGGGAATAAGGTTGTAACGTCCAGAAATCCACACATTGTGTCTTATCATCATCAATTACGTGAACTAAAGCTTGAAAGCATTATCAAGTTTTTATTTTGAAATTTTTGTTATTTATAAATGATCTTTTTGTAATTTATAATTGTTGTTTATAATGCCTAATTTATTGCAAATTAAATCATGTACGAAATTTAAAAGTTTGCATGGGTATTCATCATATTTCTAACCTTTAAACAACCTACTGTTGGATGTGCTCACATATTGCACGTGGATAGAGGCTATCCAATTTAATGCTGGAATTAACTGCGCATTTTACTCGGGGAATACGAAATTGAAGTTACAGTACCATATAGGACAATTTGCTAAGGGATTCGACATTTACGTTTTTCATGCTACTGTGACGTCATGTGACTTGAATCCATTAGGGAAGTTCATGCACACAATGAACAGAACAGATGCAAAGCTACTAAAATAGTTCTGCTTAAATTTATATATCAACTAAAAGTTTACAATAAACTTTGAAGAAACTATGAATATCAAGTTATGCAGAAGAGATTTAAATGAAATTAAACACATCTGATATCCGTGGCTGATCTCCAAAGGCTGGTTTTCAAAGTCATTAATAAAAAGTCAAAATCCGAATACAAAGGCAAGAACTAAAGTAATTAAAAATGCAGTGACAATAAATCATACAATATTTTAAAATATATAAAACTGGTATCTAAAACAAAGAGCTTTATGATAACTAGATAAAATCCAAGAGATAAATTCAAAGGGAGTATAACACTACTAAGTTTATTGAACTGTTACATTTTTTTCAATCGAGGTTTCTTAGTTTTCTTTTAAATTTCGGCAAGTAATTTTGGGTTTATTTGAAAACGACTGGTTGAAAATTCAATGTCATTGGCGATGTCTTCAATGTTTTTCTCTGAATCGTAGTCAATTAAATAATCTGTGTCATTGTCATCAATATCTGTTAACTTGGGTTGATGCGGTGCGTTTTTTTTGCGCAAGAACCATATTTGGCTACACACTCTAGACATTTTTACATATAAATTATCAATTTATACTTTGTTTAAATTCTAAAGCAAATTCTGCGTGGTCTTCAATAAAGAAAGTAAGTGAATGTACAAAAATGCTCATGAGTTTTTCAAATCCTATTTATTAAAGGGAAAAAAGGCTTTTATAGGGATTTTCTCCCATTAAAGTTTTAAGGTGATGTTATTGTTAACGAAATCGGTTAAGTCTACAAATTTTAAAATTTAGACAGTGTATCAAAAATATGTTTCACAGAGAGAATACTTAAAAAATTCATACCTCAGGCAAATAACAGGTTGCTCAGAACAAAGTAAGCGTTTAATGTGTAAATACAGTATGACTAATTCTGAGGTGAGGCGGTGTGATATAATTTTTCCAATATAAATTAAAACTCCTCATGGGTATGGCTGAAAGATGCAAATTATCCTTCTTATTAGACTGTTACTCGTCCCAAATGCTTTGATGTTTTTTATCATCATAAGCCACCATGAAATTTCTAACGGTCTGTACAACATCATTTCCTTTAACTTTGATTTTGAAGTACAATTAATAGAATTGGATACTTCGCGTTTTTGCTAAATTACACAAGATTATATTTGCTCTCAAGACCGTTAAAGATATATACGAGGATGGATCGAAAGACAAGGATAATAAAAATTATTTATTAACAATAGACAGAAAATACAAAAAGGAATTAAGAAGCATACCTGTCGATCACTTATCCACATATTCACCAAATCTATTTAGGCATTTATTTGAACGCAAGGCCAACTTGTTTAATCCGGCTTGGTAGAAATCACGTCTCTGCCCGTTGAGCCAGTTCTCTGCAGCTATTTTCACATCACTGTTTGAAGAGAAGATTGTTCCAGATAAGTGTTTGGAACCCGGATTGGGTGCCAAATCTGGGCTATGTGGGGGGGGGGGGGGGGGCACCAGACTTCCCACTTGAACTTTCGCAGCAATTTTTGAGTTTTGTGAGTAGTATGGGTATTGTCACAAAGGAGAATGACATCATCACTCAACGTGCCAGGGCGTTTGCGTCCGATAACTTCACGATGGTCCAATGACTATTTCTTTTTTCAGAAATTGAAGGAAAACTACTTATATGGAAAAAGGCTTTCTTCAGACTGTGATGTGAAAACAGCTGCCAAAACCTGTCTCAATGGGTAGGGATGTGATTTCTACCAACCCGGGCTAAACAAGTTGTTCCTGCGTTCAGATAAATGACTAAACAGATTTGGTGATTATGAGTGGAAGGGATCGGAAAGTATGCCTCTTAATTCCCTATTGTATTTTCTGTCTAATGTTAATAAATTACGCTTGTAAACTTTTTTTGGATCCATCCTCGTATATTTAAAAACTGGGAAAAGCTTAAATTAAAAACTGGTTTCCATCCAAAGACAGTTACTTTTACGACTTCTGTGTTATGACAGATAGAAAAGTATGCATATGGTGTAAAAGTTAGATATATTTTAATAAAATTATTCTTCATCTTTGAATGTCTATTAATCCACTGTCACTCTTTTAGTCGAAGCCAAACCCTGCGTTATTTATTTATGAAGTTATACTTAAGAGCCGCTACCATTTGAATCTAAACCCTGTATACTTCCCATGGTTCCTACAAGAAAGCCGTATGTTACGAGAGTTCCAAGCGCACTGAAAAGAAGAGACTTTTCAATAGAATAAATTTTCCACAATGTCAGCTGAACAAATGTAGATCGTTGCCGTAAAATCTTCTTCAGTTCCATATAATTTTGTGGAAATCTCCAAGGCAAGGATTTTGCAGTCTCCTTTGATATTCTTGCAACTTGATTTACTGCTGCTCCTGGCAGCATAATCACCAGAAACGAAGCTAAATTCAGAACTATTCCATCTGTATTAGCAACAAATACGAAGTAGTTCAGATCGCTTTTTAATTCGACAACGAAATTGTAAGTAAAACTAAAAAGTCCAATCATACCATTCAGTACGGTAACGAAAGCCGGAAACGAAAGAAAATCTTCTGCAAATGACGTTGTTTTGATGATTTCGTGATATATCTGTAGCAGATATTGATGATTATGCTGTAGAATTAAAGAACGTGATCTGAGTATAAATTCTAGATGAAATTGTTTTAGACATTTGCATACACAAAAGTAATATGCAGTAAAAGAAAGGAAAAGTTGAGTTGATAATAGAATTAGTAGAATACCTGCTGCCTTTCGTGAGATGATATAAGCATATTTCAAATTATCAGAAGCAGAATTCGATTGTTTGATTCTTCGGAGTTCTAAATTTTCCGTTTCGGAATTCATGACCAACATTACAAGTAAGGGACTGATTCCAATTATATAGATACAATAAGCAGTATTTAAAGTGTGGTGTATTCCACTTCAGAGAATGCAACAGTTTAGTTACACTGGCATAAAAAAGTTAAGGAACATTTCATAAAATACGAGAAATTTGCAATTAATACGAAAACTATGTTTCGAAATCAGTTCTGGAGAATCGTGTGACATTCAATAGAGTATCATATACATATTACAGTGAAGATTTGGTCACGAGGGCAATTAGGAGGACCACCAGTAAGGGATGAAAGCGAAAATGGAGTTTCACCCATCCTGTTTCTCAGGAAGCTATAGCGAGATGTAACTTTTATCAATGGTTGTGATTTAATGTGCATAATATGTACATGCATTTTTGTAAGCATAGCACAAATATTCGGGAAGATATAAATGTTTCTTTAAAATATTCCAAATTTTTCCGCATGTGTTTTGCTTATAACATGCAGAGTTTTCATTCAAATTATTCGAAATTTGCAGAACACTTGACGATATGTTACGGAAGTATTGTATTAAACTTTGAAGTAAATACGTTGAATATTACAGGAAATATGAGTGCTTGTACTAAATTTTTTACTGCGCATGTGCGAGACGTAGCGGAATTTTTCTTTTATAATTTGAAAGCCAGATATATAGAGCAACTTAAAAAAAAATTCGAGTTGAATCCCATTAAAATTCAGAAAGCTGTCGGCATTTCAGTGAGGTGAATTTCAATTTCTCTTTAAGAGAAGCTAAATGATGAGGGTTCTTGCACAAACTGATATTTTTTAAACTTTAATCTTCGCATGGTATTCTAGAAAATGCAATTTAAATAATGTATTTAATTTATAAGTATTCATGGTATTCAGGATATTCAATTTTACTAAAATTCAGTGTCACTGTTCGCATGTAATGCATGCAAATACTATGCACATTAAATCATAACCACTGATAAAAGTTACATCTCGTTATCAGCTTCCTGTGAAACTGGATTGGTGAAAGTCCATTTTCACCTTCATCCCTTACTGGTGTTCCCTATAATTGTCCTTGTGACCGAATCTTCACTGTAATATGTATATGATACTCTATTGAATGTCACACGATTCTCCAGAACTGATTTCGAAACATAGTTTTCGTATTAATTGCAAATTTCTCGCATTTTACGAAATGTTCCTTAACTTTTGTATGCTAGTGTGTTTTTGAAAGTTTCGTTAACAACAACAGGATTTTTTGTGGATATCTGAATAAAGAAATATGAGCAGTCGTTTGAAAAATTACAATCAATACAACCCCGAAGTCGTCTCTGGTACTTGAAAGGATGTACAAACGTATAGAGAAGTACACAATGAGCAGCATCGAAAGAAAATTAAATATATATTTAGAGGAGTTACAAATGCATTCACAAATTTTACTCTGCCTGAAAAATTTGGGGCAAGATAGAGTTTCCATTCCTCTCAAATGGAAAAGGAATAAAATAGGCATGAAAAACTTTTTTGTTGAAAGTGCTGTCTTATCCATGGCAGCTGCTATTTTATCTCTCAATCGAGTCCAAATCACAATTCGAAATCCATTTGTTTGTTCGTATTAGTTAAGATGGTTTGACATAATTGACTACGCTTCCGGTTCAGGTTCGTCGTATTTTTTTCATTAACTATACCGTTTGATATCCATTGAGTTTCATTTTTTCACTTCCATGTGCTATTATTATTGATGTTTAGTTCAATTTGAATCCAGTTTCATATTAAAATTGAAATGAAATTTTGTTTTTGCTGTTCCACTTATCTCTCAATTCTACTACATCACGCAGATTTCTACTGATATACTCAGAGGCAGTAATTTTCAATTATTATAACTGATAATTTCAAATCATATTTTATCCTTATTTTTCAACTAGTTTCATAGAATTTATATCCTGGTAAATAACAAACACAAAAGCGAAACAAAGAACACTTGGTTCGAAATTCAAAAATAATCATAGAATCATTCTTTATTAATACCACGTATATTTCCTTTAAAGGACGATATTGTTATATTATAAATAAAAGAAAAACGTAAAATAAATTTCATGTGGAAAAATGAATTTTCTAAGGACAATTTTCAAAATTTCATTTGTTTCATATTCATGACAAGTTTTAGCAACATATCAAAATGATATTTTCCATGATATAAGCGCACTTGTAATTATGTGCAACAATGCTAGTTTTAAGTTCATTTTGATTGTTTTTCGTGTGCAGAGGAAACATAAGAAAATTTACGACTTAAATTTTAGAATTAATGTTTAAACTCACTTGCAAGTTCTCGGAGCGATCTACTTTGGGTGATACATCGGTATTATAAGAGTGGAGAATGTATTCTGCAATAATTCTAGTATCTTTTGATAAAAAGGAATTAGAAAAAATATTTATAAATTAGTTTAGTAGAACATTGAAAATGAATATAGGATGTTCGGTTATGAAATAACTTTACAACCATACAGATGTTTAAATTCATGGAAGTTTCAAGAAATTCTTTCTTCTAAAAATTAGTTTCTTATAGATTTATTCGTCATATCAATAAAAAGTTTAAAATAAAAGCACAGTGATTAAAAAAAATCTCCAATTACCACGTCATAAAACTTTCAAATACAATGAAAAGAAATACATGTAAATACTGTTTATTTTATTCTTTTAGCTTTGAAAATTCAATCGAATGCCATTATAATTTTAAAAACGTGTTTCTCAATATTAGTAGTAATAATAATAATAATTAAAACACTTTTGCCATTTCGTTACTTTTCGAGGATCCGATTTGAGTAGTTCGGTTTCTGGTTTGGGATTTTATGGCGCAAGTGTCATTTTGCTGACTATGAATAGTTCGGAAAGGATACTCATCATACCGGCATAAGTTGTAAAATAAAGAGCACTGGACGTTTGTTCAGGAGTCTCTTTTCTAGTAACAGGATCTCAGCCCTTCTGACATCGTGAGTTGCCGTTACTAATTCTGTAGCTTTAATAGTTCCTTCTTCAAACTTCTCCCAGTTGGATATGAACTTCATTAGCAGTCTTTGTTCCTTGTACCGGGTTCTAAATTCCTTTTGGAGATCGTATTGGAGTTATGGCGCAAGGGCCGGATATTGGTCTTGTGCCAAAATATATGGCGTTAATGTCTCCACAAAATACAATAAAAATAAAATTAAATTTCCTCCAAGTTAAAAACCTAAACTTTTTTTAATAGTCAACCAATCAAAGAACCAATTTTAGATTGGTGAATCTTATAGCTGAAATATGACCTTTCTTAGTGGAGAAGGATGTTTGTTCCTTGTACTGGGTTCTAAACTCTATTTGAAGATGGTGTTGGAGTTATGGCACAGCGGTCGGATATTGGCCATGCTGTGCCAAAATATATGGGATTAATATCTCCACAAAATACAATAAAAATAAAATTAAATTTCCCCCAAGTTAAAAACCTAAACTGTTTTTGAATAGTCAGCCAATCAAAGAACTAATTTTAAATTGGTGAATCTTATAGCTCAAATATGGCCTCCCTTTTAGTGAAGAAGGATGTTTTTACAAATGGTTTAATAAGTAGTGAGAGCGTTGTTGAGAGTTCTGTGAACAGTGGATATTTCCGTCTCGTGGGAAGATCATAGAATGTCCTTTTAGAATATCAATAAGAAGGGTCAGGTGGGGAAATTGGGAACAAGTAGTAATTGGGAACGATGACTACAGAGGGTACTGGTTAGGTCTTAGCGAACTGAAAAGCACGTGCTTTGGTTAAGACACGCCAGAGAAAGAAGAAAAACACTTTCTTACTTTTTTCAAGTTTATTTGGTAACGTTTGCTATCTTTAATTACAACCGTGTTCAGAAAAGTGAAACCAAAATTTCTCAAGTTCCATTTTTTGCTCTCTGCACCAGTTAGATGAGATCGAAGTTGCTAATTAATATATTTCTTAGATCTGTAGAGCATAAAGATTACGAGGAAACTTCAATTTTCGTTCGTGGATTCAATTTTGAGGAACAGGTTAGTGTTTCTTTTAGCTCCTCGTTGTTCATGTCGAGAAAGTGGCAAGATTGACTGGATACTGGCATCTATCTGAGAAGTCAAAGGTGAGACTCCATTCTCTTCAGGTGCAACTGTAACTGTGCAATCGTCATCCAAAGGTGCTAAAGTTACTAGTGAAGGAGAATAGCAATCCTCACTTATAATGCCAGGGTTGTTTGGCTCAATAGCTGTAACTCGGAAAGCGTTTTCTGCGATTTGAACCCTGGCTGTGGCGCTATAAGCTTTTTGAAAAATCCCTGAAACTTTGTACAGTGTTATTGCTTTCCCTGGATTTTGTACGAGCCATTTTTCAGTTTCAGATGAGTATAAAGCTTTCAAAGGGGGCAAAGAAACGTTTATCCAATGACTGTAGCACATGGCTCGCATGTAGTGGAAGAGTAAGAAAAGTTATATGATTCTCTCGACAAAACGAAACTGCAGGTAATGAGCAGTGGGATGTGTGATTATCTGCTATTAACAGAGCATGGTCTTCAGTAGACGGTTTAGCATGCTTGACACAATGTTTCAGCCAGTCGATGAACAAATGGGAATTCATGTAACCAGTGTCGCTGATCAAGGACAAAGTTCCATTGAGTGCATCTTTGTACAAAAGAGGAATCATTCTGTTTAAAGGAAGAATCAATGCAGGCGGGACGAAAACTCCTGTAGCACTCAGGCAGCATACAGCAGCGTCTATTTGCCCTCTTTCTGCACTAGAAATTTTACAAACAGTTTTTTTGCCTTTTGTTGTTATCACCTTCGGTGTTCTATTGGGGAATGTTGAGATACCAGTCTCATCCATATTGAATTTTCTATGAGCAGGAAACTTTTTCTTCAGACAACAGCTCTTCACATTATTATCCCAATCTCATTTTTTCTATAACAATAATAATAATGATAAAATAAAATGCAAACTTTTGTTGGAATGGCTGCTTCAAATTACAGAGCGGATATTACACATTACAGTACGCATATCTGGTCTGTGCGTACTCTTAGCCGCCGATGTATTGCTTCTCTAAATCGTCCATAGATGGCCGTAACATTCACTAAAGTTAAATTCTAACGTGGCCACGTTGTTCAGAAAGGAACAAACCTCATAATGATATTTACTTAGAAAGCAAGCATTAGTCCTTTATTTACAAAAAAATTAAGATTTCTTCACAGAAAAATTACATGCCAACATAACGAAATCATATCTTACCTGATAAATAAAATTCAACAAGGATGAAAATAATAATGGCGATCTCTTGAGAGAGCTGAAAACACACGTGTTGATATGAACATACTCGCTTCTGCTTGCACTGTTGCCAACAGGGAAAAAAATCTCTGTGTACTCTTACCCGACTGCGTACTCTTACCCCCACTTAAAAAATATTATATAAAAATTATATATTTTTTTATATAAATTATAAAATATATAATTATGATATTATATAAAAATTTGCAAAGACTTGCATAAAAAATGTTTCTATTCCAAAGACACATTTATGCTACGATAGATTAACAAGTTGGTATATATATTCAGTAAAATTTAGATGTATTGCAATAAAATTATTTTTCATCTTTAAAAGTCCATTAATCCACTCAACTAGCAATCTTATAGTCGAAATCTGTGTGCATTCTGAAACACCATACGTAATTTATTTATGAAATCCTACTTAAGAGCCGCTACCATTTGAATCTAAATTCTGTATACTTCCCATGGTTCCTACAAGAAAGCCGTATGTTACGAGAGTTCCAAGCGCACTGACAAGAAGAGACTTTTCAATAGCATAAATTTTCCACAATGTCAGCTCAGCAAATGTAGTTTGTTGCCGTAAAATCTTCTTTATTTCCATGTAATGTTGTGGAAATCTCCAAGGCAAAGATTTAGCAGTCTCCTTTGATATTCTTGCAACTTGATTTACTGCTGCTCCTGGCAGCATAATCACCAGCAACAAAGTTAAATTCAGAACTATACCATCTGTATTAGCAACAAATACGAAGTAGTTCAGATCGCTTTTTAATTCGACAATGAAATTGTAAGTAAAACTAAAAAGTCCGATCATACCATTCAGTACGGTAACGAAAGCCGGAAACGAAAGAAAATCATCTGCAAATGACATTGTTTCGATGATTTGGTGATATATCTGTAGCAGATATTGATGATTATGCTGTAGAATCAAAGAACGCGACCTGAGAATAAATTTGAGGTGAAATTGTTTTAGACATTTGCAGACACAAAAGTAATACGCAGTAAAAGAAAGGTAAAGTTGAGTTGATAATAGAATTAGCAAAATACCTACTGCATCTCGTGAGATGACATAAAAATATTTCAGGTTATCAGGAACAGAATTAGATTGTTCGATTCTTCTGAGGACTGAACTTGCCGTTTCGGAATTCATGAAGAACATTACAATTAACGAATTGATTCCAATCATATAGATGCCGTAAGCAATAAGTAAAGTGTTCGTTGTCTTCCACTTAAGAGAATGTAACATTGTAGCAATTTTTGAAAGTTTTGTTAAGAGAAACAGGATTTTTTGTCGCGATCGGAACAAAGAAATTTGAGCTATCGTTTGAAAAATTAGAATCAACATAATCCCGATTTCGTCTTTGGTATTGGTACTTGAAAGGATATACAAACCTATAGAGCAGTGCACGATACTGAGCATTAAAAGAAGATTGAATACATATTTAGAGGATTTCCAAATGCATTTACAAATTTTACTTTTTTTGAAAAAATTAGGGCAAGACAGAGTTTCCATTCCTCTCAAATGGAAAAGGAATAAAATAGGCATGAAAACCTTTTCTAATGAAAGTACTCTCTTAACCATGGCAGCTGTTATTTCATCTCTCAATCGAATCCAAATCACAATTCGAAATCCATTCGTATGTTTGGTATTTGTTAAAAAGGTTTGATATAATCGACTAAGCTTCCTATTTGGTTCGTCATGTTTTTTCATCCCGGCCGTGTACTGTTATTATAAATATTTGGTTCACTTTCAATCCAATTTCATATTCAAATTGAAATGAAGTTGTGTTTTTGTTGATAAATAAATGGAAAGATTTTGCTACATCATTCAGATTTTTATAGATGAAATCAGTGGGAATGATATCCAATTATTATAACTACTCATTTCGAATCATATTTTATTACTTTCCTTTCAATCGCGTTACATATTTATAGCCTGGCAAATAACAAATTTAAAAGCGGAACAAACAATACTTGGTTCAAAATTCAAAGGTAATCATAAACAAAGCTTTATAAATATCTTATCCATTTATTGTAAAGAAAGACAATGTTACATTTTAAATAAATGAAAGTGACTGCAAAATAAATTTTATGTAGAAAAACAAATAATCTAAAGTTAATTTTCAAAATTTCATTTATTTCATATTCATGACAACTATTAGGAATATGAATTTTTCACAACATAAGCGCAATTGTAATTAAGGAGAATAATGCTGGTTTAAAGTTCATTTTTATTGTTTGCGTGCTCAAAGGAAGCAAATTAATATTTATGAACTAACTTTGTTTGAATGTTTAAACCCAGTTTCAAAAGCTTGAAACGATCTACTTTCGGTGCATACATCTGAATTAAAAGAGTGAACACTATATTCTGTAATAATTCTAGGAAAAATAATTATAAAATATATTTATAAATTAGTTTAGAAAAAACTTAAATATTTGTAAATTAGTTTTTTGGAGCATTGAATATGAATGAAGGATGTTCGATTTTGAAATAACTTTATAACCATACGAAAGTTTAAATTCATGCGAATTATAAGAAATTATATCTTCCTAAAATTCGTTCTTTATAAATTTATTAGTCTTGCTAATAAAACCTTTAAAAAAAATAAAAGCTGAAATTAAAAAAAAAATCTTAATTGACCGAATCATAAAACTTTCTAGTGCGATATTGAAAAGAAATATAAATATTGTTTATTTTATCTTATTAAATTATTTTTAAAAAATCAATTGAAAGCCAATATATATTTTAAAAGCGTTTTGCTTAATAATTAAAAAAAGCACTCTTGCCATTCGCCTGTCCACGAGAATCGCCGTCAGTTATCCATATGGGACCCGACTTGAATAATTCGGATTTTGGTTTGGGTTGACGCAAGAGCATGGTTGTTGACTTCGAATAGTTTGAAAATGACGCTCAGCATAACTTGCAAAGTACAGAACACTGGGCGTTTGTTCATACGACTCTTTTCCAGAAAAATGTCGCATCTTTTCCAGGAACATGTTCTCATCCCTTCTAACATCGTGCGTTGCTATTACTAATTCTGTAGCTTCAGTAATCGCTTCTTCAAATTTTCTTCCACTTGGATTTGGAATTTTTGGGAGATACAGTTGGAGTTACGGCGCAAGGGCCAGATGTAGGCAATTCTGCGCCAAAATATATAGCGTTACTATCTCTCCACAGAATACAATAAAAATGAAATTTCCTCCAAGTTAAAAGCTAATTTTTAAAAATTGTCAACCAATTAAAAAAACCCAATTTTAGATTGGTGAATATTATACCTCAGATACGACATACCTTGCAGTGGTAAACAATGTTCCTATAAAGAGGTTAACAAATAACAAGGAGATGGCTGAGATACCAATGAAGAGTGGATATTTTCGTCTTGTTGGGCAAGACAAAATGTCATTTTGGGAAGCCAAAAAGCATAGGTTTTAATGTATTTTTTTAAAAATAAGAGAAAATTGCCTTCAGCTAACCAATTATAGTAAGCCCAACTAAGCAAAACAATTTACTTCTTTCTGCTATTGATGCCCTGCAAATCAGAATTTTGACATCCGATTGGGAGAATCAGCAATTTTGGTTGGTAAATCTTGTAACTCAACTTCGACCTCCATTACAGTGAGGTATAGAGATTCTACAAATGGGTTAAGAAATAACATTGGCGTTGCTGAGAGTTCTGGGGACAGTGGATGGTTCCCTCTTCGTTGGAAGATTATAAAATGTCAATTTAGAATATCAATAAGCACAGTTTTAATTACATCTTTGGCAGAGAAAAAAAATTGCCTTCAGCCAATCAAAGAAGGAATTTTATATAGCTAACGGAAGAACATAATTTAGTTTGAATGAAATAAAAATGTGGTCAATGACATATAAATAAAAGTCATGGTACATGGATATTTATGTATGTGGATATGTTTCACATCTCCTCCTAAACCACTGCATCTATTTCAACCAAAATTTGCGCACTTATTATTTAAGACAAGGGGAAGATATGCGTGGACTTTTCAATGTGCAAAAGTTAATTAAACATTTAGTTAATTAGAAATTAATCGAAACCTTTCTACGCACTAATTTTGAAACAAATCGTCCCACAAAAATGATTTTATACCAACTTAAACTTCAAAATTTTAGCTTTTCAATGATACCATGATATCCCATTTTTATATTTGTGTAGTTTTTCCTTCAATTTTTATTATTTTTGAAAATGTAATAAACAATTGATTACATGCAGAATATTTTGAAATGAAGCAAATTTATAGATACTTCGTTGCTAGGCAACGGTGAGACTTTGAATTAATCTACATTTATTTTTTTATTTTTGTTAGTATTTTGCTTAAGAAGTGAAAGATCACTGTAAACTTTTAAAAGCCTAAAACTTTGATTAATTAAAAATTAAGCGAGAATTTGCGTTTTCCGATATATCTTTAAAAAAATTATCTCACAAAAACTATTGTTATATAATAATAAAGTTCAAAAAATTAGCTTTTCAGTGACACTTAATTTCATTTTCTTTCAATTTGTTGCTCTCATTTCAATAATTTTAAAACAATTAAATTGTTTGTAAAATTCACACAAGCAATATTTTTTATATTATTGAAGAACAAGAATACACAAAAAGAGCTGTTGCTAAACACATTAACAGAATTATGGGAAAACACTAAAGAAAAGTTTAAAAGTAGACAATTCATAATTTATATCACGAACAACTATTGATCTGGTTTATTTTAACGCTTTTTATTAATCAAAACTTAACTATTTAATTAATTGTCCCAAAACATTCGTCAAAACCTTTCTTATATTTCAATATTTATGAATAAAATTTGAAGTAGAAAACATTTCAGACAATAAAAGAATTTTATGTATCATAATTTTCTATACAAAAATAGTTTTTATATTAAAAATATTAGACATAAAGTATTTTAATTCCAAGCAACGCCATGCATAACAGTTAGTGATAAATGTAAACTGTTTGAGTGAAAATACGTCAACCGATGTCTGTTAAAAGCTTCACTTTCTTTTAAAATGTGTTGGACAGTCAGGATGTCTCCACATCGGTTACAAGTTGAAGGAGACTATGCAAAGAGCAAATATTTATGCGCAAGGCGTGTGTGTCCAGTACTAAATCGAATTAACATGACGTCACAGCATATATTGGTTTAGAATCCTATTGTGAGAGAACTGGTTTGATGATATGGAGTTTATTATTTGTTTCCAAGTTCTATTTTTTGCCATTGAGAAAGTACCATTGATTAATGGCAGATCCCTTGTGAGAATAAGCAATGTGTCGGGGCGAGAAGTCAGTAGATGATTTTGCAGCTTTTTATGCTAATTCATTTCCAGTAATGCCAACGTGAGAGGGCAACGATAGAAATAGAATACGGACCTCTTCAGAAAGCAAATGACGATTGGAGTTTTTAACCTCTTCAATGAGTGAATTATCAGAAAATGAGCTATTTAAAGATTCCATGAATCAGTGTATAACATGGAATTTGCAAATTTGATGCAAATCAGTGTTTTTGAGTGGAAAATAAACAGCCGTAATTTTATAGGAAACCACAGAAATAAAAGAGTGTAGTTTGTAATTACAATGTGACAATAAATAGCAAATGCCAACCAATATAGCGCAAAGATTTGGAACTACTCGTAAAAATTGCTTGATACAACTGATAAAATTGTCGATGCTGATTAATTAAAGTAAAATTGAAGCGGAGATATAGGAGTCTGACTTTGCAAAATTTCCAAAGGGATTAAGGGGACATACGACTGTTAGACCTCGAAAATTTTCTATTTTTTTGAAAAAATATATGTTATTCCGCTGTCTTTTCTCAACAATTTAAAACAACCCTCTTTAAAAAATTCCCATAATTATGAAAGTTATGAAGAAAAACGTATCAGTTATTCAACGTAAACATTGAATATGGCCAAATCTTTAAAGCTCTATATCTCAAAATGTGTTTTTTTTATATTGCGCACACGATATCTCAAGAACTGATGAATATTTTTACATAAAATTTTTACTGAATATGTATTGTGCTATGTTCTACAAATTGAATAACATTTTTGTACATATTTTCTCCAAAGAAGTTTTTTTGTGGTGTCAGAAAAGTTGAAATTTTAACAATTTTTTAAATTTTTATTTTAAATTAGTATATAAAATAGAAATTAAATTTAAATGTTAATAAATTGAGGCTCAATTTCTTAAACAAACTATTTGGATTACTTAGATACCCAAAATATTGTGTTCAGACCAAAATTTTATCCGTAATCATGCGCGCAAGGTGACTATCTCATTTTTCTCCAAAAATAATACCCATATTTATTACTCTTTCCAAAAAATACATACCAATATGAAGATTTGAAAATGTGTATACTATAAGACAAAGAATAGATATTTTTCAAGAGAAAAAAGTGAGTTTGTGAATTGCATTGTTTCAGAGATATAATGTATCGAATTTGACAATTCCCCCATTTTTTCGATGTTTAAGAGTCGTATGTCCCCTTAAGATAAGTTATTCTGTTTTCCATCCATGGAGGGTAATCAAGAATAACATTTGTATGAATCTTTATGTCATGGAAAGCGTCTGGAAATATACTACACATGCGAATGAGGGATACATGATGGGCGAGTATTAAAGAGTCGATTATAACAGCCATTTAATAATGTCCAGCATAAAGGATGGTGGTCTTCGATAAAATACGAAAGAAATTAGCAAAGGGCAGTTTATCTCTTCTAGATGATAAAGATGCTTCGAAAGCGTCAGCATTTAAATTAGGTTAAGAGGATGTCCAGAAAGTTCCTAAACACTGCCTTAGGGCTTGATAGGGAACATAATCAAGGCGTTTCAAGTAGGAAGATCCAACAGGGCCACATACTATACTCCCAGAGTCTATCATAGATCGGATGATGTTTCGACAGACATGAATTAAAGATTAAAATGCCAGTTATGTACAAATAACTGGCCCGTGTTAATGTAAAAATATTTTACAAATTTTTCCATAAATATGAGAATCAGAATATTTTTGTTTAAAAATTTTTATTGCATACATCATCATAAAATAATTTAGATATATCACGATAGAGTTAGTTAAGATACACATTGAACATGCATAATACTCGAGACACCCTTATTAATTCTAGACTCCCACCTGGGGGCGCCACGAGTACGTGAATGAGAAGTCGCCATATAAGTAACGGGTTCTTGCTCCTGTATGTGGGTACATAAATGTTGGTGTGGATCGAACGAACCCCTCATTACGGGGGTATGACCCATCTTCGAAGATGGGTCATACCCTCTTAATGAGGGGTTCGTCGCATGAGCTGTTCGGAATGCAGGCTATTTTGACTTCAGTGCCCGATTTTCTGTCGTGGCGGCTGGTCTTTCATCGTTGATCCGGATGCTACGGAAGAGGCATTTCCTTATGATTATTAATTCTGCAATAAGAGTTTTCATCTGACAGCGAACTTCTAATTCATGGGACATAAAGCGGTTGATCACACGTTTCAGCATTTCTGATTGAAGTAAAAATTGACATGCTACTTACTGATATAACAGTCTCAGGTCAGAAACCATTGCAATGTTTATGAAAAAATTCTTTTTCAGGGTATGTCGTAAAATGAGGGAAGAATCCCATATCAATTATATCCAAGAAAATATCATCGTAGACGAATATTTTATTAAAGTCAACACTATTTTAAAATCAGATTTTCTGTTGATTAAATTTAATCTAATTCAGCCATTAGCAAAGAGTGATGAAAGCGTAATTTAGCATCAATTTAAATGAATCACTCGAGTTTTCATAAATAGAATAAATTTAACAAAAGCAGTTTTTAAAGACATACTTTTTTGTGTACTAAAAAGTAAAAATGTTAAAAAATAATTTTCTACTTTTTAATCTTCAATTCATCCTCATAAATATTATGGAATCTAGAAATCAGTCTTTTATCAAATTCGCAACCAGGTTGTGTTATTCGTATGGAATCAAAATTTAATTAAGCTAATCAATTAAATCATAATTAAGATATAAAAACATTAAAAAAATGCATGCCATAGAAAAAACACAAGTGTGCAAAATTTCTAGTCCATAAGTGAAAAACCCATTTCAAAATTCGATCTTGACAAACCTGAAACAATTCATGTTAAATAAAAGTGTGAATAAACAGCTGTCCATTTCTGACAATCTGTCATTCATTTTTCATCCATCTTTCACTATTTTAATCTTATTCTAATCACATTCCACTGCCTTGAGTGAAAAGTCCTACCAAGCCATGTAAAATTACAACCCATCCTACTAAAAATGACATTCCACATGAATTTCTGGAAAACGATGATAATTAAGACATTTAATAATTGATCTATTGTAGCATGGAACGTCCGAGAGTAATATAAGATAACTCAGTGGATAAGAACGGTGAAAGTAATATTTTCAAGTCTGCTTAGAAAAAGGAATGTACAACACCTTAGACTTAAGCGTTAAATGGTCACCCCCATTTATCCTGAGCCATTCTATAAATGTGAATGACTAGGCCGCCACGAAAAGTACCACGGAACTGTGGTCAGTTACAAACTGGCTATCACTGGTCCAAGCGAAAAGCTCTTCCTTAACCGTTTGAGTGCGACGAAGCGCGATAGCGCTTCGCTTTTTATGTGCCGAAAATGCGGAGAAGCGCGACAGCGCTTCTCTTGTTTTGTACCGAAAATGCGGAGACGCTGCTGTTGGTTAGTATAATTTTCGCATCTATTGAGAGCAGTTGAATTCATATTCCGCACTTTTAGCATACATATAAGAAAATTCTTCAGCACTCAAACGGTTAACCTTTTCAGCCCTAGTAGGCATATGCGTCCCGGAGATTAGATTCCATTCCTATCTCTACTAATAATAAAAGAGAAAGTCTGTGTGTCTCTGTTGGCGGTCTACAGAACAGACCGTTGAACTTAGTGATAGGAAATTTCGTACAGGTATACTTTGGAGGGTGGGAATGTGCACCTCGGAGCCATTTTTTTCAAATTTTTATTCAAATTTTAATTATTTAAAAATTAAGCAAATTTTGAAGGTTTTCGGCCATATTTTCGAGAATAATTTCCAAAAGAACTATTGCATGAAAATGATTTTTATACCACTTTAAAATGTAAACAAGTATTATCTTTCCAATGATATTAGTATGAGTACTGCGCGATAATTATTTTAAATTTTACAAGGTTTTAAATTGTCATTAACTGCGGTCAAGGTCGCTCTAGGATACCTTTTCTCTTTTCGACCAAAGGTAGGGAGGAAGACGGGAGGACGAGAGAGGACGCCGCTAAGCGGTCATTTTCAACAACGAAAGGGCAGCCATTGTTGGTCATTTGCGGCTAGAAGGAGAGGATTTGAAAAGCTCATCTCGCAATCAATAGGAAAATAGCGGTTGAAGCAACAGGAATGATTTTCTGAATTAAGCATAAAACCTTTTAATGATAAAGATAAAAGTGATATTTTAAATTCATTACAATTGATTAATTTCCGTCCAAATTATTTTGTACACTTCTTGTGTAATGCAGAAAAAAAAATTCAAATATAATTACTTTCTAAATGTACAAAGCTCATCCAGAAAGTAAGTACCGTTTGGGTATTAAAAAAGAATATTAATTTGTTTTAATTTGTATTTTATTACAGAAAAATCTACACAACTTAAACTATTTTTCGACATATTCACCATGCGAATTAAGGCATGTGTCATATCAAGGCATGCAACATACCCGCTTCGTAGAATTCGGCCGCCTGTGACCTGAACCAGTTCTGGATGTTTACCTTCATCTCATTATCACTAGCAAATTGCTGGCCGTCAAGAAATTTCTTGAGATGAGAAAACAAATGGAAGTCGGATGGAGCTAGGTCCGGACTGACTTTCACTTATATGACGATGAATTTCACAAGGTCGAACATTTCTCGGATTCAAAAACTTGATAACGGTTCTTATTTCACAGTTGGCGGGCCGATCGATTGTTTTAAACATGATTACCGACAAACAATGACTTCAAACGTTAACGTAAACAAACGAAATGGCTAGGATAATTCGTTCTCGAGTTGAAGGATGTAGCCACGCATGCGCGACCTTAGTGCTGTCAGATGCGCGGGAGATATGAGCAAAAGATACTTACTTTCTGGATGAGCTTAGTATTACACAAAATGACTGACTAAAATGTTGACATAAAATACAGATCAATAATTTTTACAGGTCATCAGTAATGTAGTTTGTAATACGATTAAGAGAGCTGTTTTGTTTATAAGGAATAAGAAAGTAAAGTCGGATACGAAAAGAATGCGGGTTAAATGTCAATCGCAATTTGAAGTTAAAAATTTTTTTGTTAAGGAACCAGGAATATAAAATTACGCATAAGAGATTCATTTGAAATTATATTCCCGGCGAACAAGCCGGTCGCCGAAAGCGGCTAGTTAGTAAATAAATCCCATTTTTACTTGGGTTTTTATGTTCTTAAGGAATTAGGGAAAAAATTATAATTAAAAAAACTTGGAAACGCTCTCAGATTGCAAATGGAGGACTTATATTTTTGTTGTCTTCGTAACAAGATTATTGTTAGGAAGCTGTGAAGTTGTTTCCCTGACATGCTAATCTTATGGCAGGAAAGAGAGTTTTACAGATGTTGTAATGAAATAGTCCCAGTCGACTATACGATTGGGACATATTGTCACAGGAGATTTCCATGAAACGGGAAAAGTGAAAAACTTAAAATCATAGTATACTTTATTTAATGTGTCAACATTAAATTAAACTGCTTTTCATAGTTAAATTTTAATCACGCAAAAGAAGTATCGAAAGGGTTAAGAAGGTGCGTAACGTCTTCAACACTATCGTAGTGGTTCCCGTTCCACCACCATCGTAGTGGTTCTCGAGGTTGCTTGTTCGAGAACATTAATTTCACCAAAGATTCACCGGGTTCGGGGATCTGGTATATATTAATTCTGTTGGGGACAAACATTCTCCCGCTAATACTCTGCAGTCTCAGCCTTCGTTCTCGCCATCTGACTACAGTTGAAGATTACGAGGTACGTCTCAAAATATCCTTCGTGTAATTTCCAAAGGGAACACAAATCTTACTAAACCGAAAATGCATTTAAACTTATACTGATGCTGTGATTCAGTAAATTGAATTACCTTTATTCGAATCGATCTAAACATTTTTAGAGAAACTTTCAGGTAAAACAGACATTTGAATACTCATAATTTCTTAAAAAGCGTTTCCAATTCTGTTTGTATTATTAAAATGAATAAGAGGCTTGCTTTACGTCTTTATTATGAACTTTTTTTAATTATGGAGAGTTAGGATGTTTTTATCAGGGCATCGATTCGGAGGAAAAGCTTTTTGAGTAATATTGAACTTTAATGGTTTGACGTAGAGTTGAACAGAATATACCATTGCATCAAGAGAAATTACAAATGCCCGGATCTCCTGAATAAGATGAAAAATAAATTGTTATTCATCTCTTTTCAATACATTTAAAAAACGATAGTGGAAATACAATCTATTTGGAAATGAACCATCAGAATGAAACATGGGATATCAAGAATCACATATTTTTAGAAATATATTTTAATATAAGTAAGAAAATTATAGCTTTACATTACTATTCCAATAAAATTTATTATAATTTAAGTATTAACCAGGAGTTTCTTTAAAAAATAATCTGTCTAAAATTAACTAGTTTGGACCTTTCATAATTCAGAAATTTATGTCAAAAAAGTACCGTCAACAGTTTCTAAAAGGTAATTTCTCTCAGAAAGTTTCCATAACAACGACAAAAATCCATTAGTTGCCATTTGGGGTTGAAAATTCAATTTTAAAAGATAATTTCGAATCATTTTGATTGTCTCGTGGCTAGGAAGCAACTTATAAAATCTGTTACTAATTTAATTTGTGTTATCTATTTCAGTCCTTATTTTCTTATAAAGTGAACCTCTACTGCGAAGACCCTGTTTTTGTGAGTTTTTTTATTCACATTTACTTCTGAAGCAAGTTAAATAGATAAAATGAAAAAAAGTGCAAGTTATAGCATTTCCTGAATATTTGTAGCAGATATTTAGGCATTACGTGATTCAGAAAAAACCAATGCTTTTATCTGTAATTTTTGAAATTCAATGCATTTCAAATTTATTTCTAATGGAAAAACTCACTAGAATATTTGAAAGCAACAGCTTTGCGAATGAAGAAATATTAAACGAAAATTATTACTTCTTTTTTAAATTTAAGATTAAAAAAGTAATCCTATTTGACTAAAATTAAGAGTAGAACAGCCGAAAGTCCTATTAAAGTTTGTTAAGTTACATTCACCATCTGAAGACTAACTGTTTAATGTAATTAATCTATCTAATGAATTGAAAAACTCATTTATTCAATTTTTCTAAAAACTTTAAAAATAACTAAAACAAATCATGGAAAAAGAATATACTAGAAAAATTAGCAAATAAGGCTCTTTGACACATGATAAGCAGAGTATTTTTTACAGTAAAATACAATTATTCTTTTAAAATTAGTAATAGCCTGAGATTTTGATCCAATGTTAGAAATTAAAAATATTTTAAGTAAATGACAATTAGATACATCAACATTACCATGCCATTACATAAAATTGTTATTCAGCATGTATTAAGTTGATAATATCTAAGAAATTTTCTTTCTAAAAAAGTTACATTATTCAGAAAACATTCCGAAAGTTTTCCGGTCATTTGAACATTAGATATAGTAAAAACTTTAAAAAGTTATATAGAATTCTATTTTTTGATCTGGAACGAATATTCAGGAATATTCTCCGCAATGACTAAGCAAACAATAGCATAGATTGTTTAAAAAAATGACTCAGGTTCTCCGAAGTAGAGATTCTATAAGAAGAGGAAGAATTTTTTGCCTAATGAAATAATGCCTCTGTTACGAATGAGGTTGCGAACAAAACCAGAAGTACTGATCAGTGCCTGTCACATCAACATTGTTAATTCTACGAAGAAATCAACTTCATGTTCAAAAAATTATACACGAAGGTGAATAATCTGACTTTATGGAAGATGTACGTAGAGAATAGGTCACTTATAATAGGAAGTTTCGGGAATTTGTTGACACTCGGAATTTTATATGCAATTTTGGGAAAATAGTTTCATTATACTAAACTCTACCTTTATATTTTTCGGAAAAGACTCTTTAAGCAGTATAAATATTCTTCTCAATTCACTGAAATTTTCAAATGTGTGCACATTGAATTTAACGAATTGGATTTATGTGTAAAACATTCCTGGAAGCAAATATAAACATAAACAATTTTATCCTCCTAACGGAATTTTCTGAAATTATGTGTACAAAAATAAATTTAAAAATTTTAAAGTCATATTTGTATCTAATCTCCTTAACTTCATGTAACTTTAAAATAACTAATTTTTATGTCATAAGATTTAGAAACTTTAGGATAAATAATAAGCAATATTAAACGTAAGAACATAAATCCAATAGAATGAAATTAAAGAATTAAAAAGAAAAGATGCGACTAATGCTTCTGGAGTGCGCAAAATGCAGCAAGAAACCAAGAGAACATTGAAAATACAATAAAAGCACCATGAAACAAAATTAAAATTCTCTAAAAATTAAGTTTGAACAATGAATAAGTTTAAAGAATCCACCAAATGAACGTTATCAAGGCGCTACTCATCTGTGTGGATTCAAAATAAAAAACAACAGGAATACTTTTCTGTATGAGACTCCGACAAATTCAAATTCTTAAACTTCAAATTGTGATAAATATTTAAACGGTGCTTTCTTTAGTAGCCTTGCATCTGCTCAGTTCATTATCTATACGAGCGTCCCTCAGGGAGTCAAGTAATTATCCTCGTCATCTAGCACCTAATTGTACGTTGTCGGCGCCAATTTCACTTTCTGATTCCCGAAACAAAATATGCATTTCATTCCAACATTAGAATGGATAGGCGTATTTTACGTCCAACAGCATGCTACCTGAATTAAAACACGCCGATAAAAAGGATTTAACATTACCAACCATAATCTCTCCGCTTACGGGATATACTTCCTTTAAGTGACAATTGAAATACAATTTTTTTAAAATAGCTTTCCTTTTAAATAGACCAAATTTGTAATTGTAATCATCCTAATTATATTTAAAAAAGTTTCTGTTGTATCTCTTTTTTCTCTGAGTGACTTCTAACATCATCAACAACAAAAAATGAATACCTCGTAACAAGCCCATTTCCCGTTGAGGCAACATAAAAGTGAATCCGAAACCTAAAAACAGCCAGTGAAAGGGAAATCGAAGAAAACAAATCAATAACGCGAAGGCGAACCTTGGATGAGATAGAAGTAGAAAAAAAGCAGCTTTAGCTGACCTAGCGCCAAATAGGAGCATCCGAAAATCCAGTTCTGTAAGTTCAAAGACAGAAAGCATAGCTTTTCACCTTCGCCCTTTATATCACTTAATTGTGCGTATTCAGTTCATTTTGGTGCTTTCAAAAACCGTTTGGTGTGCAGCCCTATCCTATGTCTGTCTTACTTAGTCGCGGTTCGCGTTATGTAATCTTGGGGGTGCTGTAACTTTTAATCCTTGACTGCTCATTAATGCATATTTCTACCAATTACATTTTTTTGGCTTGCTACATTAACTTTGAGTAATTTTATATTTAATGAATAAACTTACAGGGATATGTTAATTTTTAAATTTCAAGGGGCTGCTCACAAATTTATATTGAAATATTTATTGCAGAAATGCAAATTTATTCAACATATTAAAATTGATAAATGCAAATTATTTGTAAAGAAGTACATCATCCAATCATCATGGATGGATTGAAAAAAAATTGCAAATGACGCATACTGTTACTCAGTTTCATTTTCAGATAGTCGCAACTATCGACTTAATAAAGAATGGAAGGACAACTTGAGAAAATGAAAATTTAAGGTGCAACAGGAAAAATAGCTTAATATTGAACAAGAATACTGAATTATTTGCTCTTAGCGTTGTGCGTATTATTAACCTTTATCTAAAAGCAGTGGCGACTCGTCCTTTAGGTTTGCAGAGTTGCAGAACGCACTAAAATTATTTTAAAAATTCGTATTTTCGTTTTTATTCTTATTTTTCGACTTCTCCACTCTGAGAGTTCAATTATCAACGAAAAAAGATAAAAAAGAGAAAGGAAGACAGTGAATGAATGAGAAAGTAAGACAGGCACAGGATGGGGGTGCACTTCAAATTGGTTTGGAAAGCACTAAAATTCGATCATGGCATACAACTAAGTGACATAATGAGCGAAGGCAAATAGCTATTCTTTCTGTCTTAGAACTTAGCCAGAACTGGGTTTTCGGATGGTCTTGTTTTGCGCTAGGCCAACTATTGTTGTTTTTCTCTTTTTCCCTTCGATTTCACCCATGGTTCGCTTTCGAGCTTTTTTCGGCTGATTTTAGGTTTCGGATTCATTCTCATGTTGCCTTAACAGGAATTTGATATTCGAGCGCATTCTGACTTGATATTCGTAGATCGTCGTTTAACAAGCAACACCATCTATCTCAATTTTTTGAAATTTCAAAGAGGAAGACAATTCTCAATTTTTAGAAACTGATAAAGAATATTTCTGAACTATTTTTTCATCTGGTAGGAAAATGCGATCTGATGTTCGCATCTGATCTTTAAAAAAATTTAGAAATATCCGTTCTTGGTTGCGAAAAATTGAGTATTTTCTTCCTCTTTGAAATTTCATAAATTCAGATAGGTGGTGTTGCTTGCTGAGCGACGACATATTCGATTTCTGTTGTTAAAAGTCACTCACCGTAAAAAATTGGCTGTAATTTTCTAAAATACAATTCAGAGAATTACAACTACAAGTTTGGACTATTTGAAGGTAAAGCTATTTTTGAAAAATTGTATTTTAATTGTATTCCAGTAATATTTTTATAACACTGCTTGTTTTTGGAAAGATAAGCCTCACGTGTCACTGTGAATAATTTTTGAAGGTTCACAAGATGAAATATTTTTGTAAATACTTCAATTAATGTATTATTTGACTATTCTTAGATTTAACAAGAGTTAACAGATACATTGCTATTTCCTGATTCCGCCCTGTAAGTAATTTTTTTGAAATATGTATATTATCCATGAGATATATACCGAAAGACTGAATCAAACAGCAGTGAGAGGTATGGAAAAGTGTTCTAAATCAATAAATTTGTTTTCTTATATCTTTGTAAGTTTTGCTGGCGGATACAAGCGTACAACTGTGTATGCGAATAGATGAATGTAAGAAAATCATTTTACTAATTGACATTTTTGCTGTACGGGGACCGTATAAAAATGTAATTTTTTAAACTTTTTATTATCAATACCCTTGGAAAACAAAGTATTTTCATACATATTCTTACCTTATTTGATGAAACTTTGTAATTGAAAGTATAAGTCTAGAATCAATATTTAAGGAAATAAACGCTTGTTCATTATGAATAAACAATACTTTTTATTCATAATGAGTCGGCCTCTTAATGAAATGGGCAAGGCAATTTTCTCTGAACGATAAAAGTGCCGTTATGCCGATATGACACTCCAAACAAACAAACTGAATCGATACAACCTTTAGGTTTTATTGTTCGCTCATTTACGTTTTAATTTGTTAAATTTGTTCCTTAGAAATATCAAAAACAGTTGAAAAGAAAATGGCGGCTCGAAACTAGCAGGGCGTCATTTGTTTTTGTCTTGACTGAATCAGATCAGTAATAGTTTATTCCATCTATTGATGGAAATTTTCCTTTCTGTTTTGATTACGGATTGAAAAGACTTGGGAATGAATAGGGGATAATAGCCTTTGTAGCTGAAAATCCCATAAAACCTCTTTAATCAATCAATCACTCAGTAATATCGAAACTGATATTTCGCTTTTATAATTCAAATACCTTACTTTCAATACATTGCTACTCACTTTCAATAGTCTAATCAAGTTACCATATTCCCGCTCTTGAGGTTAGTGGAGATAAAGAGTGTTTTATTAAGTTAAAAAAATTGACCAATGCTCATTTCAGATGCTGCAGGCATGGTTTTCACTATTTCTGGGCAATAACGGGATATCAAACGTCTAGGTCACGTGACTGAATGAGTTGATTTCTGAAACCGAACCTAGCAAAAGCTTGATGCACATTTTTTCAGTCACTTTTTAAAGGTCGATTATTAGTTATTTTAAATTCTTATTATTTTGTTAAATGTCTACTTTCGAATTACTAGAATGAGAGGATATTTAACAAAAACTCTAATAAATCATTAGAAGAGAAATGGTGTAAAGAACACTTAAATTACATATTTAACCATTTATTTGTGAATTGTTGATTGTCTTCAGCAGAATATGGCTTTTGTCAAATGTATTGAGTTTCAGAAATAATAATGCAGAAGAAAAAGTAAATAGGAATAGTAAAAGAGGGGCATGATGATTTAAAATTTTCCATTTTCTTGGGAAGCATACATAATAAGGTGCCTCTTTCAAGTCTCCTCAAAAGATAAAAGCAAACAAAATTTTAAAAAAGTCTGGATCTAACGAAAAATTAATTTTTTAAAATCATTTTAGTATCAGAAAGAAAAATACGAAATTGGAGAAATAAATGCTAATGCCATACAAAACAATTATGTGAATGTCTTTTTATTCACGAATAATCGTTTCTTATAAAGAATGATGATATTCGGTTGATGAAAGTTATTTTCCTGCATGCAGTGATTTGATAAATATACTTTATCCGATACAGGCGGAAAGTGCTACTAATCACTATACTGACGAAATACTGTAACTCTCAACAACAAAAATTTTCAGAAAAATAATTACTAATTACAAAGCCTTTTTAATTTTTGAAAATTTCTAAAAGCATCCGATAGTGTATTCTTGAAAGTAATTATGGAAAACCAAACAAATAAGAGTCTATTTCGCCATTCAAGAATAAAAAATGATGCAACAGATACAAATTCTACTAGAATTTACTTCAGTCAAGCATCAAACATAAGGAAATTTTCAGCTTTCCCTCTTATAAATGAGTTCAAATTTATCATCATTTTATTCTATTTAATAGGTATCAAAGGATCCAACTATACGAGCTCCCGATGTAAAATTCGCAATGAAAATGTTACTAAACGTTTGAAAAACCAATCTTTAAAGTTTTGTCTTGTGAATTATCTGAATTTCTTTATTTTTGTCGTTTTTGCTCTAAAGGTATCAATAGGAGTTTTGTACATGTTCATGGCAAGAGAACTGAGATATGAATTTACAATGTTTACCATGATAATTCTGTATGGGTCTCTGTATATATCAATCCACAGAAAGCGCCGAAAAATGTTTGGGATTATAAAAGATATAAATAGAATGTTGGAAATGTTCCCCAAGAATGTAATAAGTAAAGAAAAGAATCTGTACATAAAATCCTTTGCATTCGTCCAACTTACCATGATTTTTTTGGGACTTCTGCTAGTGTTCAAAAACTCCAACTGGATGAAAAACCCAAAGTACTTGTTACCGAAGATGTTACCAGTGGAGATGGATAATTCTTCATTGAACTACATGTTTTGGATGCTTTATACACTGGAATTTATGTTCTTCTTGATTACAAAAATTACTCATTGGCTTTTTGTTACTTACTATGTTTTTACTTGCCGTTTTATAAGAATCCTTTTTGAGCAACTGCTTAAACAGCTTCTAAAACGCATTTCAAAAGAAAAATTCCGTGATTTATTGATCACAAATGAAGCCATTATGAAAATTATGAAGAACATGGATGATCACTTTTCCTTCTCTGCTTTAATTTCAGTTCTAATCACCATGACAACTTTATTTCGAGCAGGCTACGAACTGGCTTTTCCTACAAATATAACTGAAAAAACATATTTTCTCATTATCTGCTTAGTCATTATCTCTCTGTCGCATCAATTATCATTAATGATATCAGGATTTCTTATAAACGAAATGGCAATGAATGTGAAAGAAATGCTACGAATTACAGTAAACAAAATTCATGATGATCACGAAAGAAATTGCAGTTTAAAGCACTTTTATATACAAGCAAGAAGGCTTACGCTGTGGAAAATATATTTACTGGACAGATCTCTCTTAATATCAAGTTTTGCTACTTTGCTAACATACGGAATTTTACTGGGCACTTTGGGAAAATAAACAAGAATTCTTTTTCATCTATTCAGAGACATAATCCCGTACTTCAGAGGTGAACTATCTTTAATACAATGTCTCGACCGAGTCTTCGGATGGAAAAGTGGTGTAGTTGTAGGTCGAAAATAACCAAAGATAATCGCTAAAAAAATAAATTGCGCTTTGAAACTTCTCATGGCTCTCCTGAAAAGTGATAAAGTTGTTACTTAAGATAGTTTATCTCTGACTAACAGAATTAAGACATTTTCTGAGTCAAATCAATGAGTTTGATGTTATTCGCACATTTTCTTTTCATTATATGATTGTTAATAAAGTAGAAGCTGAGATTAACAATGTGATTTGCAGAGGCTGAATTATAGCTCACGCAGCATTTAAGTATTTTTGTAAATATCTTTTTATAATATTTATTTATTATTGAATTGAATTTTATTCATCGTGTAATTTTATTGGCAACAGTGTAGAAGCTCGATGGCATTTTTGTTGTTAAATTTGAATAATGATTTGATTGTGGTGTAAATTGATTGTCGCAAAGCTTAAAAAATAAAACCCTTTTTAAAATGGAGGATTCAAATTTCTTATTTGATATGCTAAACCAATTTTTTTGCTTCTTTTACGTTTAAAATAAAAAGAAACCAACAGATTCTTTTATTGGACGAATTTTCTGTTTCGTTTATTTAGAGTAATGTAGAACGTCCGCTAAACGTATCGACTTCCGGTGTAATGCTGCGTCAATGTTAATTTTAAAAATTTCAACACTCTGTTTGAAGATGTTAATTTATGTTTGAAGTAGAATTTTTATTGTTTTGGCTTAAGGATACTTTGGAAACATTAAATTTGATGTTATTATTGATGCAGTTCTGAATGTTTTCTTTAAATAAGAGTCTCATACTGTGCCATAATTGTTCAATATCGCTCTTTTTGGTGACTTCTAAGGCTTATTTGGCAGTAAAACTTTTAAGGAAACAATTTAGATAATCACTGGCGATTAAATTCTTAACCAAACGATTTAATGAATTACAATGTTTCCATTTGGAATTTAGCTATTTTAAGAGCTGCTTTCACAAACAGTTAAGCGAACTGGAAGAACACAGAATTCAACGTTTGCGTGCTGAAAAAAGTAACTGGTTCGAACTTGTCTCTTGATGTAGTATCCAACCGTCTTTGGCTCTTCCTTAAATCGGAGGGTTATTGGAAAACGGTCTATGAATCCAAAATAAACAAAACAGAAAATTCGTCTGTAAGAAAAACTTTGTTTTCAATTAAATGGAAAACTCATTTCTCATCTTCATAAACTACAACCGTTTTCGTCTCTTAAATGTAACAAAAAAAATCCTCAAGTAGCTTCGAGTTTCATTCTGAAAAATTTCATTGAGTTTCAGTTTCTGAAAAATTTCTTTCACGGCATTATCAAACGAAAGATAAAAACACCCAGTTAATATTATTAACTTTGTATTAGCTTAAACAGATAAAAAAATTGGAATAGTAAACCTGCAGATCGCTTTTCATTTCTATGTATGATTTATCGCCTTTTTATGTCTCTTTGATTTAATTTTAAAAAATAATACATAAGTTTAGACGTAAGTTTTACATCGGTATTTAAAAAATATTATTTAAAAGCTGTGTTTGCTATTTTTTAAATATTAGAGATCCAAAGATATTTCTGTTCCCATCCAGAAGTGGAAAACGAGTGCTGATTATAAAGTGGGATTGAAAAGGTCATAACATTGTGTGATTTTTTAAATTTTATTTGAAAGTAAGAATTTCAATAATGTATGAATAAATACTCAATAAATTGAAACTTTCATTAGTGGTTTTGTTTGCTATGCACATTACTTACATGCATTTTCGTACAAAAAAAATGGTTATTCAGGAAGATATAAAGATTTCTTTAAAAAATCCCAAATTTTTACGCAAGCGTTTTTTCTCATAATATGCAGAGTTTTCAGTGAAATTATATGAAACTTACTGAAAACTCGTCAATATGTTTCAGAAGTATTGTGTTAAAATTTGAAGTAAATGCGTTGAATATTAAAGGAAATATGAGTATTTGTACTAAATAAATTTTTACTGCGTATGTGCGAGACGTATCGTAATTTTTCTCTTATAACTTTAAAGCCAGATATATACAGCACCTTATATATAAATTCCAGTGGAATCCCGTTAAAATTCAGAAACATTTCGACATTTCAGTGAAGTGAATTTAAATTTATCTTTAAGAGAAGCTAAATAATGAGGTTTCTTGCACAAACTGATATTTTTTAAACTTGAATCTTAGAATGGTTATCGACGAAGTGCAATTTAAATAATGTATTAAATTTAGAAGCATATATGGGTATTCAGGATATTCAACTTTTCTAAAATTCAATTCTACTATTCTAAAATTCAAGTTTGTGGAAAGTATCAATTTGTGGAAATACCCTCATCACTTAGCTTCGCTCAAAGATAAATTTAAATTCACCTCACTGAAATTCCGACATCTTTCTGAATTTTAACGATATTCAATTGGAATTTTTATATAAATTGCTCTTTCTGGCTTTAAAGTTATAAAAGAAAAAATACGTTACACGATTCTCCGTAAATGATTTCGAAACATAGTTTTCGTATAAATTGCAAATTTCTCTCATTTTACAAAATGGTCCTTAATTTTTGCACACCAGAGTAAATATGTGATGTTTTCGGAAGTTATTGCGAAAGAAATTCAAAATATCGCTAATTCTAATTAAAATATTGAAAAATTCTGTCTTTTTCCTATTGAGCTAGACATTAGAGAGACACACAGACAAATGCATCAAAAAGTACTTTCTCATTTTATTTGATGCTAATTGATTGTACAACCAGATCAATATTCAATGAAACAGAAAACTATATTTTCAATAAAGAATTCTTGAAATATAAGAAGAAAAATATGACTGATGACATAAAATGTCAAGATTGAAAGACTCTCAAAATAAAATAAATTATTTGTAGGTGATTGTTAAATAAAATAAAATCCTAATTTTAACTGAAAGAGCAATTTGTTTCTTATCCAAGGCATTTCATTGAAGTCGGAGAACGAATGTATGGCATTAAATCGCTATTTAATATCTCATAAAACATCAGAAACGAAACATATTAACTACTATTAGAGATAATTGTCAGTGAATTGTACTCCCGAATCTAAATATATTAACCTAGATAATAAAAGAAAAAAAGGACATTATTGCTTCGATTGAATGATTAATCAATTGATTTTCGTAATCCTTTGTAAATGGAAATAACATTTTGAAACATAGATGCCGATTTTATTATAAATAAAGTTTTCTATAGAAAAATGGCAGATGATACAGAATTTTTGCAGTGTGCATTCAAGGAAGAAGAAGAAAACAGAGGTTAAAAAGAAAGCAACCATTGTGTTTTTAAAGACACATCCTTTCGACTGCATCGAGGTGGCCATCATAATTACTATGAGAAAGTTCTGGCATATGGAGAAAGCATTCATGCCGATTTTGGTGCTCTTCCATCTATCAGGCATAGAATTGCTGCTCTGTCCTGATGAGTATAGAAGCAGATAGATCTATAGACAGAACTCCCTAAAATATATATTCAACACACTTCTGATTATAAATTCTCTGTTGACTGCCCCATTTCTGCTGCCTTCACCTGATTCTAAAATAGATTTGAGTCTGATTTTATATGCATTCATCGAATTTTCTGCTTCTGCTTATGTGGTTTATTGGAGGCGCAAATTCTTGTTGCTTCTGCGGAAACTTTCAAAAATCTCAAAGATGCTACGGCTGAACGCAAAACCAAAATCAATAAATTGTTTCATTTTATTTTACTGCCTATTTATATCCGTGGCCATTGTATGCATTGAAGTTTCACTTTCAATTCGAAGGCTAGTGTCAAAGAGCATCAGAAATTGCGAGAATCGAATTTTGTTCCAGAAAACTTTAACCCTCTGACTGCATATCCTGCGATTTCCACGGGTTGGAAGCAAGTCCATTTTCTGCTGCATCCTGCGATTTTCGCGAGCTAATGAGTTCAATTAGTACTTTTAAAACGTTGAATCATATACTAATCAAGGCCTGCATGTAAAGAACAGTTAGGTTAGTTCAACGGTATTTGAACATGTTTTAAAACGTTGCATATAAATAGTAATTCAAAAAAATTATGCAGTCAGAGGGTTAAAAGCAGTTCCATGATGTAATGATTGTGTTTAATGCCGTTATTTTCCATTTGGGTTTTGCACAATTTCCAATTTAGTATAGTTGTGCAAGCTGTTGCTTGAAATTCTTTCTACTTAAATTTGTTTCGAAATCAAAAACATCTAGGAATAAATTAAATTATAAAGATATGCTTCAAATTTACCAGGAAATCTTAGAGACATTGATTTATTTTGACGATTTTCTTTCATACCCTACCTTTAATCGTAATCACTAGCATGATTGGATTATTTTATTGTTGTTCTAATTTAGTGTTTATTTATCACTCTTCATAGCCTATTATCACTATTGATCATTTTTTAATCAGCTGCTACTGCTAATCAGGCAGCAGGTTCAGCGAGGGACATAGTAATCTCATTACCTTCGTGGTTTCAAGAGGATTACATAACGCTGAAGATGCACGTGTGTCAGAAATACAAGATAAAAATTTCATTGACTTTATGGAAAATCTACAGAAGCAATAAGACACTATTAATTAGAGCATTAGATACTTTGATTACGTATGGATTTCTAATGGCGAGTTTATGAAATGCTGAGATTTGAAACTGTTCAATAATTCTGCACCTATCTTTGATACAATATTTTTACTCACAACAAAACATTTTTTGAATAGCACATTCACTTGAATTTTTTTCAAAGATCACAATAATAGATATTGTAGTCCAAACCATTGTTGGTGCATAATATTTTCTTTTCGCAATGAAATTCAGACCATTTCACGTTAAAATCACCCATTAAACGTTTTAACCCTCTGACTGCGTATTCCCCGATTTCCGCGTGTTGGAAGCCAGTTTGTTTTCTGCTGTATCCTGCGATTTTCATAGCTAATGTGTTTACTTAGTAATTTTATAACGTTGGATCACATTACACTAATAAAGGTTTGCATATAAATAACAACTCGCTTGGTTCAACGGTATTTGAACACGTTTGTAGACGTTGCGTCTAAATAGTGATTTAAATAAATTACACCGTCAGATAGTTAATACGAAGAAGCGTGAAAAGATGAATATTGACCACAAGTTCTACAGTTTTGGCACAGTTCATTATAGGGAGAAACCAAGCTGCTCAGAAAAATTATATTACACACATGTTTTATAATAGGAATCAGTTGTCAACATTTCATGAGAATTATTTTTGCAAAGCAATACAGCTTATTGAAGATACTAGAAATAAATGGCTGCTAATGTAATCGCGTTTCTTCTTTCTAAAGTTAAATCTTCATGGTCATTACTTCAAAGAAAAAGCAATAAGTTTGGCAATACTGTACCGTCGCCAAGTTTGCGAGCGTTCATCAACCAATAAATGACTAGTAACTGTTAGATCTCAATCACGTTAAATTTAGAACCGAATTTGACAAGTTATCGCTTGAGAAAATTCAAGTTGGATGGCAGTACATATTGACCATCTGGTCTTGTAGCTCATTATATTGAGAATCCACGCTGCTCAGAAAAAACATTTGACATAGGTTTAAAGAGTGAACAGAAAGCCCTGATCTGATTATAAAAATTTCTTCTTAGAAATACATTGTAATTAGACATATGCTCGTTTTGATACATTGTAATTACTTTTATAAAGTTATTAATAAGACCACGTACTTCAGTAGATTTCAACGTCTGTCCCCTTTGTAGCTCGGAAAAAGTCAAAGCGGTATTCTGGTTCTCGAGTTTTTTTTTTGCGTGTCATCTGTAACGGTAAACACAGCATCTTTTATCCTAGCCGCGGTGGCCTAGTGGTAAGATCTCGGCTTTGGGGCAGGAGGGTTCCAAGGTCGAAACCCGATGCGCTGTATATTGGGCTCGTTGCACGATGAATCATGCGTAGGGAGTCAAACGTACTCCCGCTTGTGTGGTGCGGAAGTTTGGAGAGGGTACCAGCTCAGGTGTAGTCCTCGTCATCTGACCGTGGTTCAAAATTACGAGATCCGTCCCAAAATAGCCCTCGTGTTGCTTCAAAACGGGAAGTTAAATATAACTAAACGAAACCTAGCCTTCAGCTCTTCAACGTTAGAAATTGGTGTACAAAGACTATGTCCTTGATATAGCGCCAAAAGAAAAAATATATATAAAAAACGCTTTTTTTTACCAATGCATTACAAAAGAAAAAAATATTTTTTTCCTCAAAAATCTGGAGGTCAAAACAAAAATCATAAAAGCGTGAGGCGCTGAAAACAATCGGAGAAAGATATAAAACCACAATGATTAACATAAGAAACGAAATGTTATTAAACATTCATCATATAAAATATATTATAAATGTGATTACAATTCTAATTTACTTACAGATTTTCTACCTGAGCCTCACGTTTTTCCGATTTTTGTTTTGACTTCCAGATTTTTGACAGATTATTTCCTGTCTTAAAACATATGTTTATTTTATTTTTTCAATCAATGTTAAACATTTCTCTCTCATATATATATATTTAAACACGTCAGATTTGACGGGAAATCTCTCGAGTGAAAAGGCAATTTGCACCCGTCATGGTATGACGAGTGGCTTCCTTATATTTAGCTTAAATCCACCAAACATTTGATTTCCGCAGACTGAAGGGCTGCCACAGTAATCTTTTTGAATCCTTGGAGACCCCTATTATTGCAAATTTTGATCGGTATTTGTGTATTTTTCTAGCACTGAGACATTTGGTATCTCTTTCAGCATTGGTAAAGTTTGTAGGGAGTCTTTTACTTTATCATGTGGAGCAACAATTCTGATTATTTCCAATGAATGAATTGGATTCATACCATCAATTGTTGAAACATTATGACAAACGAGATAGATCTGATGTAATTATTTATCAGTCTTTTCCATATCTGTATGCAATTTTTATTAGATCTGTAAATATATTAGTTTTATTAATAACCTATAATAAATACAATGTGAGAAATGTGTATTTTTGTGTGTTTTTCTTCAACAAAAAACCCTTGTTACTTGTAAAATACTCATCATATCAATGTAATTCCAGTTTTATTCAATTTATCGTTAAAAATGCACGTAAAAGGATACCCCACTTGCCCAAATTGATCAGATACAATTTTCTCCCCCCACTTCCCCTTTTCGTCCCCCCAAAGAGAAACATGAAACGTACCTAGCATGTCGAGGACTTTTCAGATGTCATTTAAAATGAGGTAAAAAAAGTATCTACGTAAAAAAAAATAGTTTATAATTATTTCGATGAAAATGAATTCATTCATTTGAAGATCGAAATCGTTTAATGAAAAATTGATTGTTGAATCTAGATTGTTGATAGATTTAAATATCAAATGCGAAATAAAATGAATTGGTTAAAATTACATAATGGAAACTCTTACTCGCTTCCTTAGTGAGCATATCAGAAGTTTGGCTTTCTCTGATAATTCTAAGTGTTTTGAGATCTGCCCAAAATGTACTGCAGAACAGGCCACACCTGATCATATTTTTGCATGCCTGGGGTTTTCCCAACAGGATCTTGTTTCTAATCCTCTATTGACTTTGGATTTCTTCAGGGTGCACAGGCTCATGGACCTGATATAGCTCTGCTGATCTTCGGGGATCATCATCAACAACACACAATGGAAAAAGTTGGAGATGCTGCAATACTGCAGTCCATACACGAACCGCCCCTGTTCTTAATTGTTGATTCATTTCTGTCTTCTCTCATTTTTATTAATTTTTCTTTTTCGTTGATCATTGAACTCTCAGAGTGGAAAAGTAAACAAAGAAGAATAAAAACGAAAATACGAATTTTCAAAATAATTTCAGTATAACTCGGAGGCCCTGAAGAACAAGCCACCACTGCTTTTAGGTAAAGCTTAATAATACACACACCACTGAGAACAATAAATAGGGGAGAGTGGGTTAAAACCAGGTACCCTTGATTCTGACAATATTTGTTCTTCTTTCTAGCGGACAGATGCTGAATTACACTCTGCTGGTCAAGAAAAAGGAACAATCATAATGGTATGTTGCAGCTGGTGAATTCACTAATTTGTGAAGGTTTGTTTGTTTTAAGACCTCAGCTCACTAATGTTCGTTTGATTTTAAACTATACTTGCTTAAAAATCATTACAGTTTTAAAAAGAATTTTTGGTCCAGCTTATTATACGTTCACTACCGATTTATACCCTATCAAACAATATGGATTTACTCCAATAATTTCTATAACCTCTGCCCTTGAGGTGAAACCGGGTACTCCAAGTGGCGTATGATCCGGGCAGTCAGTTTTGATGATTCCTCCGATTAAGACGATAAAAGCACATCAAACGTTGATTGCTTATCTTTTAATGATGTATTTACCAATTTAAATAAGGAAGAAGGGTTAATCTAATGTAAAAACTACCTTAGCTGTGCCCAAGAAAGCTGCAGTGGCGCGGAGGAAGAAGACAACTGCTTTACATGTGAATTTTGTAAATAATATTCTTAAATTGTCATATAAAATAAAAATTATTGCAACTTTTGCACTGAAAATCATCGAGTTTTCCTAATTTCCCATAACGTTAACATGTGTACCCGGTTTTACTCCACTAGTGGGGTAAAACCGGGTAGTTTGACTTTTTTTATTTAGAAATCATTGATAAAACATTAATGAAACTATGACTTTTCTGGAAAGACCTATTGTACTCCGACAAACAATGAATTTTTTAATAACATTTTGCAAGCTCTATGTCGAATAGTTTAGCTCCTGCAGGCCTTCGATTTTTAACTACCCGGTTTTACCACACTTTCTTCTATATATAAAGCGCTAACGTGCATGGCACAGAAAAAAGGTTAATTTCTCTTTTGCCGATGGCAACGTTCGGTTTGTTTACAAAAAAAAAACCAATAGCCTCCGCCATACTAGGCATAACTTCATATTCATAGCCTGTTACTATATTCGTTCTGGTGTAAAACAACTTTTTCTCGGAAAAAAGATGAGTTTAAGCTGAAGAATTCACACTATTTCTTACAATATAATGAAATTTCGGATGAAATTATTCAAAAGAGATCAGCTAGAAATGATGCATATGGGGTTAGGCGAGCTAGAAAACTTTTAGATCAACGTCAAAATAGTTTAACGGGTCTATTCTGTTACCCCCGGTTGGGTTGGGAGACGTCACTTTTTCCGCACGTTAACAACGGGGGGTACCAGAATAGACCCCTAAGTCAGTGAAGACAAAATCGTTTCCGCTCACAAATTCATGATGAAACTTACTATTGTGAACATTGTACATTGGCTACTTTTCTGTTATGCGCACACCACTTGGCGCCTTTTTTTGTCTTGACGAATTTTCTTGGAGCGCTGAATCGCCAGTTTGTCCCTAAAAGAGCCAGGAAAATCATGGTATGCAAATAATCGGGAGCAAATGCTCTGCGCGGGATCAGCTAGTAATTTAATATTCTTGATCGGTAAATAAAAATCGAAAAACAATGCTTATAGTACTATTAATTTTAAAATTTTATAATTCATTTAATTTCCTATCTTCCTTTACATGCTAACAGACAGTCTGTAGTTGAAAGACCACCAGTTTACACCTGATTACGTCGAATGTCATTCCCTGCATGTAAGCTCGACGCGCGGTAAATTGCTTAACGCTATTTACCGTGCAAACTTAATTTTTTTGAGTTTCTGCTGACATGCATACGAATATACCGCACGACAAATGGTCACCAGTTGACGAATTGATCCAAAATTTGAAGCGCATCTAGAATTTGGGTGATAAAACCATGTGTTTTGGCACATCAATTTCACCGATATAGTTTGGAACGTTTTTGAGTTATCGTATTCAGATGCATAGACTTCCCTTAGACGAAATTTGTCCAGAATTTGAAAAAAATCTGTAATTCTGGTGTAAAGACCGCATGCCAAATTTGAACTATCTAGCTATTTGCGTTTTTCAGTTATCGTGTTTACACACAGACAGATAGTCATATTTCCAAAAGTGGCTTTTTTGGACTCAAGGACATCTGAATCGTAAAGATTATTCAAAATCTCGATGTCGAATTTTTTGACGATTACGATACTTTCTGTTTACATACGACGAAGTAAAAAAAAGAAACAAACACGGGCATAAAAACAAATATGGATTTCTGTTCTGTCAATAACGAGGAGTCCGATCTCGTGCATCATGAAAAAATAATTACCATTTGATTAATCCCGAAATGTAGATTTGTCATAAATTATTGGACCCATTTCAAAAATTAATAAAAAACTAATAATATCACATCTACGGTTTTTTAAAAATGAGAGTGCATTTTAATAAGTTCTTTTTCAGATAAGTGACGTGCTATTACTATGGTCGTAAATTATTAGACATCTCCCATTTTTTAGAGCCATTATCAGCTAGAAAAAAAATAAATAATCTATTTATAGGCAATTTCACGTTATGTAATTTGTTAAATCAACTGTTGTTCGAAAACTGAATAGTTTTCGAGATATTCAAGAAATAAAAAGAAAAGCAGTAAACGGGCATCAGCTTCTGCTGATTGGTAGCAATTGCATATGGATATCTTTCGCTGTAGCAAAGTTGGAATGTCGTAACGGTATCCCATCAGAAAATGTTTTTGGTTCTCACATTTAAAAAAAACGTCATTTGTAACACTATTAGTTTTTTATTAATTTTTGAGATGGATCATCCTGTATAAAGATAAAAAAGTGTGTTGTTCTGCATCTAATTAATCTAATGCTAAACTATGATTTTCATCCCTTTGCCTTATAGTTTAGCCCAATGACCAGGAAAGATCTCGAATCAAGAAATAAATTGATCCAAAATCTTATAGACGCTTATAGACCTTAATCAGAATAAATGGATCTTAATAACAGTTGTCGTTTCTTACTCTTTTGTAAGCCTTTTCGTCTTTTGATAATCTGAAATAGTCTTATTTTCGAAAATTTAAGCATTGATTTTTTCAATTCCTGCTTATTTCCATCTAGCCGCTTTTGCTAACTCGTCTCAACACTTAAAAAAAAACCCGTTTGATAAAACGATCTTCCAGAGCTGTTATCTAATTTCAATTATAGACTACAATTAAACTCGTGCGAATAATGCATTATAAGGTACTGCCTAGGTATAATACTGCCAGTGCTGCTAATACGGTTTGCAACATGGGTTTCCAAATTAATTTAAACGTTTACCAGAAGAAAGGCATCATCAAAAGATCAGTCATTGCTATTTTGATCTGTTAAGTTAAACTTTTTTTAATATAGTTATTACATTAAAGAGATGCAATGAACTATTGAAAGTGTAGGGATTTTTAATGTTCTTTAATAAATGGGATGAGTTTTCTCAAAATCTTTAAAGTGGGGCATAAGTCACAAGAAAATTCATAAAGTGACGGTGTTGCCTTGCTTGGTGTGAGGTGTACACACACTGCTGGTCGACTTGCATACAACCCTCCTCCATGTAGGATTGTGCGTACAGTTTAACCGGATACCAGGCTTCTAGTGGCCACTAAAAGAGAAGATCTGAGATGATTTAGTGGCAGTTGTGTTCCTTGTAACGTCACGAATGAAGGCCGAGGTTTTAGGCTGAGCAAGGTGAAAACAAATTGTTGTCTTTCAGAAATGTATTTACAACTCAATCACATTTAGTATGCAAAATTACAATATTCCTTAATCTTGACTAATATAGCTATGTACACAATGCACATAGGAAGAAAACTCGAGGAGATTAAATGCACTCTGGTCAAGAAATTAAAGTTCCATGCTCGCCTGTAACAGGACCGGGTTTGAAAATTCGAGATGATCTTGCTTGAGGTATCTCCTCAAAAATTCTTGAGAGCATCTAACACTGAAGTCCTCTGGAAAGTCCAGTACGTTATCCGAAGTTCAGGTGCACTTCCGCAAGATCAGGCCAGAGGTCCGGGTCTGTCAGCAAAAAAATATGCAAATCCCACTTGGGAGAAATGCAAGTCGGGATCCAAAAGAATCCTCACGAGACCACTCTAGTTGTCCTGTCCCCAGAGAAGCACAAATAGATCTCTCTCTAAAACCCAAGACCATCTTTTTTCTATCTATCTAGCAGTCTGGTCATCAGCCAGCTTGCATTTCATTTCTCAAAGCTTCTAAAACGTCCCCCGACCATCAATCACCCGGGTCTATTGCAATCTCTACAAAGGACGATTTGGCAAGCCCGGTATGACAAAAGTTCCCCTGTTGTATTCTCCTACGAATACGGCATTGTCCTCTCCCAGACATGTTGGCTACTCTGTCAATCAACGCCTGGATCAGGTAACACCTGCAGCTGGGATGTTCTCCGTGACTAAGTGATGGATTGTCCTTTTCCCGACTTGTTGGCTACATGTCAATCAGTGCTGCTCCAGATAACACCTGCAAACCGGAAAGTGTCTCTGTTACTAAGTGATTTTGCCCCAGCCTCCTTACAGTTCGCTGCTAATACTGGTTATCTGAGACAGTTGTATCTCTAGGTCCTCCTCGTTTGTACCTTATAGAAGCTGATTCTGTTCTTATAAATGCTGTCCAGAATCTATGAATTACAGATGAGCTCACATTCGACCATCGTGTTGTATAAGATTGATCCTGACCTGCTTCTTTTCGCCCAATGGCGCGCCTTCTTAATTCTTAAGATAAGTGATGTCGAGAACTCATATCTAAAAGTCGATGTAACTTGTATGAAAATTTACTTATTTTAGGAGGTGTAATTGTTTCGAATCTTCGAAACAATCTCTTTTTAATAAATATCATAATTTTTTTTGCCCTTTTTTGGAAAGAAGACAACTTCTTTTATCTAACTTTTATATATAAAACAAATAATTACTTGTATGAATTGAGAAATAAGTTGATCATTATTCTATTCAATTACAGATTTTTCAATTTTTTAATGGTTTACGAAATGAATGAAGAAATAGCTTCTGCATTTCTTTATTCTTTCTCTCTCTCTTTGAACTGAAAGATACAGAAATAATATACTTAAAAAAAATTTAACTATTACATTTTATTGTAGTTTAAATGTCAATTAACATGTACTACAAACATTATTTTACATCAAATAATGATATTAATAATTTAACAAATACAGCCTAAAAGGAGGAACTATATTAAAATTGGGAACCGCTGTACAAGTTGTTCTATGATCATGATAAAAAAATTGACTATTAATGACTTCACTCGCAATTTTCTCTAAAAATTATATATTGTTATGAACTTGGAATGTCGCTTCCCGGAAATGTTAATCGTATGGTTGTGAAGAGAGTTTTACAGGGGTAAGTATGGAATGACCGGCGGCGGCGAGGCTTGGACCCCTGACCTGGGTGACGAACTTGGCGACCATTTTGGCGACTTTAGTGACAAATTGAAAATTCCAGAAAATGCGATTATTTTTTTTGATATCTCTATTAGGGGCCGAGATCCGGATTTATCCATATGATTCCATGTGACGTCACGGCCTGTCGAGAGACTATAAATAGACCGTGCTCGGAGTACAGAGGGGTAACTGTGTGTTTATCGACATTGAACGTGTTTATAGACTGGGAACGTCCTTGGAGTGCGAACGCCTTTGAAGAATGACTTTGGAGTTTCACCTGCAGTGCGAGCTGGAAAGCCGATTAGCTGAGCGCTATAGAAAGTGCTGTTACTGTCATTATTGGTGATTTGCTGTCTATTTGTGTTGCTAAATCTGAAAGTGCTGTACTGTTATTACTTGTGAATTGTTGTCTGTTTGCATTGCCAATCTGTACAAGATCTATTGTTCCTGTTACCTGTGATTAGGGATTGCAATCCGGAAAACCGGATCCGGTATCATTAGACATCTACCGGATCCGGTACCAGTTTGCCGGATCCGATCACCGGATCCGGTAAATTAAAAAAATACATGAAGGCGATTTCTTGAAAAAATACTCGCGTTGTTGCAAGAGTAGGTGCTAAAATGCGTGGTGTGTACGAGTCGTTCGACGCTGACTCACCCGCTTCACATATAGACATTCTTATTGTTCAATTGATAGATGAATTATGTTTATGTTGCATTTACGAGTACGAGAATGATTTAAGTAGATAATTAGAAATGAATTGAGTAACGATCCATATTTCTGATTTTTCTTTATAATACGACTTTCTTCTTACATAGTGACCGAAATAACGTTTTAAATTGTAAGTATGTACCTATTTGTGTTGCATTGCAGGTACTAGTCTAAAAGTTCTAAAACAAACATGCCACTTTTGAAACCAATTCAAAATGAAAACAGGAATATTAATATACTTACAGAATAAAAAAATATGATCATGATACAAGACGAACTGATGATACATTTACTATGCGAAAAAAAAAAGTTGTAAGACTAGAAATGAAAAATATCTTAGAAAGAGTTGTTCAAAATGATAGCTTTAAAGAAAACGTAGATAATATAGTAAAAAATAACTCAGATTAATTGTCATTGAAAAGTGATTTGACATTACACAAAGAATTACAGATGCAAATCCAGCAAGATATGAAAACCTAGAGCATAAATACCAAAAAAAGAGAGAAAGATTATGAGAAAACATTAAGAAAGGAAATGACTGCATGTGAAAGTGAAGGAGTTCGAGGAAAATACTTGTCTTCTATTCATGAATATTTGTTAACAATAAAACCAACAAGTGTAGAAGCAGAAAGGGCTTTCTAGGCCGCTGGTTATATTTGTAGCTCTGTAAGAAGTCGATTGACAGATGAAACAATTAACACTTTTTGTTTCCTACGATAATTTTTTCAAAACCATAGTAAGTTTTTTTTAATTGTTTTACATAAAATAATAATTTAAAGTAAGTATATTAAAAAATATGAAGAAGTTTAAAATTCGTTATCGCATAATTGTGCCATTGATTAAACAGATTCATGATGACTGTCATAATTATAAGAATGAGACTGCTTGGCGTGTCTAAAATACCTAATTATTGTGATCTCAGTTGATAAGCTTGATTTAGTTAGATTTAATATAAGTTACTTACATAATATAAGTTACATTACAAGTTATCATTGATGTCATTTGTGAAATCTAGTAAGTGAGACTGAACTTAACCGCCCGTCATTATCTAATTATTACTAAACTAATATAACAATTACAATTTAACAAGTTACACTGTACTAAATTTTTATTGTTGATTCATACGTAAATGCTGATTAATTATAACAGTGTAAATAAAGTTGATTTCATAAGAAATTAACACTTTTTTATAAACTTTGTAATACAATCACTTTATCATCTTTTAAACAGTTGATTTTGGAATGAAAAAGCAAAATAGTTTTGATGTGTCCAATCCGGTCGGATCGATGGGAATCCGGCCGGATCCGACCGGATTGAAATTGGTGCCGGATTCCAATCCCTACCTGTGATTCGTGAATATTTAGTAATAAAGCATCATTCTACATTATCCTGCTTGTTTGACTGTTTTCCAACATACATCCATAGGACGAGTTTTGTAACAATATCAAGTTTTAATCATTCTATGTTGTATGAGGAAAATCTCCAATTGTATAGAGTTTTCTTTCTTTTGGTAATGAATAAAGAATACTTATTATTCGTAATGAATACAAAAATCCTTGTTAATTATCGGAAAATATCTTAAGGAAATGGGGCTTAAGCCACCTCTTGGCAAAGCAATTTTCTCTGAGCGATAAAAGTGCCGTTATGCCGATATGACACTCTAAACAAACAAACTGAATTGATACAACCTTTCGGTTTTATTACTGACACATTTGCATTTTAATTTGTTAAATTTGTTCCTTAGTAATATCGAAAACAGTTAAAAAGAAAATGGCGGCGCTAATAGCAGAGCGTCATTTTTTATGTCTTGATCGAATCAGATCGGCAATAGTTTAGTCCATCTTTTGATGGCAATTTTCCTTTCTGTTTTGTTTACGGATTGAAAAGAACTTTGGAAAGAATAGGGGATAATAGCCTTTGTAGCTGAAAATCTCATAAAACCTCTTTAATCAATCAATCAGTAATATCGAAACTGCTATTTCACTTTTATAATTCATATACCTTACTTTCAATACATTGCACCTCACATCATTAGTCTAATCAAGTTACATTATTATCGCTTTTGCGGCTAGTGAAAGTGCAGAGTGTTTTATAAAGTTAAAAAAGAGACCAATGCTTATTTCAGATGCTGCAAGCATGGCTTTCACTATTTCTGTTATTCACTATAACTGGATATCAAACGTCTAGATCACGTTACTGAATGAAGATCTTGTGATTTTGGAAATCGAACTTAGCAAAGGCCTGATGCACATTACTCAGAAACTTTTTACAGGTCGATTATTAGATATTTTAGTTTTTAATTATTTTGTTAAATGTCTACTTTCGAATTACTAGAATGAAAGGAAAAGATAAAAGCAATCAAAATTTGAACAAAGTCTGGATCTAATGAAAAATTATTTTTTAAAATCATTTTAGTATCAGAAAGAAAAACACTAAATTGGAGAAATAAATGCTAATGCAATACAAAAAAAATTGTGAATCTCATTTTATTCACAAATAATCGTTTCTTCTAAAGAATGATATTCTGTTGATGAAAAGTGTTATTTTCCGGCATGCAATGGCTTGATAAATATACTTTATCCGATTAAGGAGGAAAGTGCTTCAAATCACTGTACCAAAGAAATACAGTAAATCTCAACAAAAAAAGTTTAAAAAAATTACTAATTACAGCGCCTTTTTAATTTCTGAAATATTCTAAAAGAATAAGATAGCGTATTTTTGAAAGTAATTATGGAAAACCGAACAAATGAGAGTCTATTTCGCCATTCAAGAATAAAAAATGATGCAAAGGATACAAATTCTGCTAAAATTTTCTTAAGTCAAGCATCAAACATAAGGAAATCTTCAGTTTTCTCTCTTATAAATGAGTTGAAATTTATTTTCATTTTATTCTATTTAATAGGTATCAAAGTATCAAACTGTCCGAGCTCCCGATGTAAAATTCGCAATGAAAATGTTACGAAACGTCTGGAAAGACAATCTTTAAAGTTTCGTCTTGTGAATTATCTGACTTTCTTTATTTTTGTCGTTTTTGCTCTAAAGGTATTGATAGAAGTATTCTATATGTTCATTGCAAGAGAACGGAGATATGAATTTACAATGTTTTTCATGATAATTCTGTATGAGACTCTGTATATATCAATCTATAGAAAACGCCGAAAAATGTTTGCGATTATAAAAGATATAAATGGAATGTTGGAAATGTTCCCCAAGAATAAAAAAAGTAAAGAAAAGAATTTGTACATAAAATTCTTAGTATTCGTCCAACTTATCACGATTTTTTGGGGACATCTGCTAATGTTCAAAAACTCCAGATGGATGAAAAACCCAAAGTACTTGTTACCGAAGATGTTACCAGTGAAGATGGATAATTCGTCATTGAACTACATGTTTTGGATGCTTTATACACTGGAATTTATGTTCTTCTTGGTTACAAAAATTTCTCATTGGCTTTTTGTTACTTACTATGTTCTTACTTGCCGTTTTATAAGAATCCTTTTTGAGCAACTGCTTAAAGAGCTTCTCAAACGCATTTCAAAAGACAAATTCCGTGATTTATTGATCACAAATGAAGCCATTATGAAAATTATGAAGAACATGGATGATCATTTTTCCTTCCCTGCTTTAATTTCAGTTCTAATCGCAATGATAAATTTATTTCGAGCGGGTTACAAACTGGCTTTTCCTACAATTCTAACTGAAAAAACGTATTTTTTCTTTATTTCCTTAGTCATTATCTCTCTGTCGCATCAATTATCATTAATGATATCAGGATTCCTCACAAACGAAATGGCATTGAATGCGAAAGAAATGCTACGAAATACAGTAAACAAAATTCATGATGATTACGAAAGAAATTGCAGTTTAAAGCACTTTTATGTGCAAGCAAGAAGACTTACTCTGTGGAAAATATATTCACTGGATAGATCGCTTTTAATATCAAGTTTGGCGACATTGCTAACATACGGAATTTTACTGGGCACTTTCGGAAAATAGACAAAAATTCTTTTTCATCTATTCAAAGACATGATTCCGTACCTCAGAGGTGAACTATTTTTGGTACAATGTCTCGACGGAATCTTCGGATGGGCAAAGTGGTGTAGTTGTAGGTCGAAAATAACCAAAGTTAATCGCTAATAAAATAAATTGCGCTTTGAAACTTCTCATGGCTCTCCTGAAAAGTGATAAAGTTGTTACTTAAGATAGTTTATCTCTGACTAACAGAATTAAGACATTTTCTGAGTCAAATCAATGAGTTTGATGTTATTCGCACATTTCTTTTTCATTATTTGATTGTTAATAATGTAGAAACCGAGATTAACAATGCGATTTGTAGTTGGTGAATTATAGCTCACTCTGCAGTTAATTACTTTTGCAAATATCTTTTTACTAGCAGAATACCCTGCTCTACCCGGTCATTTTAAGGCGGACCTCTTGTGGGAGACAATAAAGTGAATACTATTTTATAACTAACATAATGCTTATTTATGTTTCTTTATTGAGAATATATCTTTAATAGTAATGAAATGATTCTTATACACGAATTTTCTTTCATTTCAGCATATAAGTATACTGTATTACATATCTTTCCTATATAATAACTCCATTTCTTGGACTTTTTAATTTCTTAGAAACCCTCATATAAAATTTTCATTCTAATTGGTCCATTTGCTAAATTGCTTTTAATGACTCACCTCCACCCTACCCAGAAGGGTGTGCAATAGAGTCAAATTCTCATTGCAGTTTATTTCTTTGTACAATATTGGAGCATTTTTGATTAAAATTTCAGCAATTCAAGTGACTCAATCATTGTGTGAAATATGTTTCATCAAAATTACACCACCCTCCCCAAATAAGCATTTCTACATTCATTATCGGCAATTGGAATTCTTAAACGCAAAACTAGGGGATTATCGAGTGACATTGCCCTGAAAGTTTTATACTACGCTCATGTACGATCCAGTATGGAATATTGTAGTGTTATTTGGGATCTTAATTACCGTAATAAAATTGAAATTATTGAGCGAATTCAAAACAACTTCTTGCGATTTTTGCTTTACAAGAAAAATGAAATTTACTTACACGATATATCTTCTTCCTGTCTACGTGATATGTTTAATATACCTAGTTTGTGTTACAGATGAGATGTTTCTAGTGTTCTTTTCTTTTACAAGGTAATCAATGGTTAGATAAATTGTACAGATATACTGAGCGCTCTAAATTTCGCTGTGCCTGCCAGATCTTTGAGGAACCAGGGTTCTTTTCCTAATGTGTATTCTTGATTTATATTGACAGGTTCTCGTTGTATAAATTTTATAGGACTTTTAACAAGTTCTCCGGTGAACTGGACATTTATCATATGTCTCCTACTGTTTTTAAATCGTATTGTTTTAGACTTTTATATACATGACCTGATTTCTTTTTCTTTTCTTACACTTGACTATACATATTAAGATTTTGATACGTTGATCTAGTGTTTGTGTGTGTTTGACTTTTTTACCCTTGCTTTTTTAATGGTTTTTTGATTTGGTGTTCTAAATTTTTTTGAAAAAAAATGTGTGATTTTTATAATAATTTTAATGTGACGGTGTTCAACATGGACTTTTGGAGCCTCAGTGTATTTTTAGTGCTTTTGTAATTGCGTGTTTACATTTTAAAACATTTATGTGTTTACATTTTTATAATTGATGAGGTTTTGAGCTTTGAACTGCTGTATTCTCTGCAGTTACTTTTTTCTTTGTGTTTTAATTCACTTTTTGGCTTGTGTTTTTTGTATGTTTTTGATCATGCACTCTGTAACTGGAGTCATCTCTGTAGTGTGCTTTCTTTGAATAAATAAATAAATAAATAAATTATCGTCTCAAAGGTAAATTAAAGAAGAGTTGCCTCCACCATATTTGCATGTTGAAACATGTGAATCAAGTTTCATTTCGATCAGTCCCTTTGTTACATGTATTTAGGTGACATCCTACCCTAAAGGACTGGGTAAGGGCTTATATGCCCTTACAGTACGTCAAATCTGCCAATAAGGAGCATGCGCACCAGGTTTCATCAAAATCGCCCAAGCCGTATCAAATTTCATGTTAATCAACCCATTTCTTACATATATTTAACCCTTTGAGGACGGCCGCACGGAAAACGTGCGGTTCGATCTGGCCGACGTTACTCAACGCGCGTGGCTGCTAAAGCCCTTTTCTAGTTAAGTCTAATTGTACTAAAGCTGGTGACACGCCGACGTGTCAGTCCTTAACTAAAAGCCACAAGAGCCAGCACGTATTTGTGACAATCGGGAGAGAATATGCCAAGCAGCTGGCTAAACTAGTTAAACTAGTAAACTAGTCGTCCTAAACTAGTTAAACGACTTTGCCCCCTTTTCCATCATAGTTAGGGTTAGCTTTTAGTAACCACTGTAGTATTTTTAGACCGCCAATGAGAAACATATGTACATAATTTCATCAAAATCATCCAAATGATATCCAGCAGCATGTCAATTTGCCAATTACTTACATGTGTTTAGAGTATTTTGCTCCACGCTTTCTTGAGTTCTTGGATTAGGGCAAATTTAATCCTACAGTACTTTAAATCGTCCGATGAGGAACATACTTACAAGTTTAATCAAAATCGATCCAGCTGTATCAAATTTCATGTCAATCGCTCCATTTGTTACATTTGAACGACTTTGCCTCACCTGTAGGGTTTATTTAACCCTATAGTATTTTTAATTGGCCCATGAGGAACATATATATAGCAAATTTCATCGAAATCGCTAAGCATGTCCAGCTGCCTTTCTACTGCGTGTATTTAGGCGACTTTGCCCACTCTACCCTGAGGGACTGTGTTAGGTATTATTTACCCCTCCTATACTTCCAGTGGGGTAATGAAGAGCATGTGTTGTGTGCCAAGTTTCATCAAAATCCCTTTAGCAGTTCGTAAGTGATGCTGGAACAAACATAAATACATACGTTGAGTTTAATATATATAGATAACATTTATTTATTGTTAAATTTAATTTTGTTCATTATGTAGTTTTAATGGCAACAGTAGTAACAGACGTAGAAGCTCGATGGCATTTTTGTTTCTAAATTTGAATAATGATTTGGTTGCTGTGTAAATAAATTGTCGCAAAGCTTAAAAAATGACTTTGAGGCAGTCAACCGCTAAAGTTAAAGGCGTAGGACTACTTTACTAGCGTGACTCTTTTGTTTCTCGAAGCTTCTAGGATTCTCTTCGTTATTCGCGATACTCATTTGTTTCTCGAAGTCACTCGTGATTCTCTTTTTTCTCTCTCAACACAGAAAGAAACTTTTCATTTTTACTCACCAGTGTTACAACTTTGAGAAATATATATTATTTACTTTTTATTTAGTTGGAATCAAATTCAAGAGTCTTGCGAATTACCAAAAAGGAATGGCATCGAAACAGATTTTAAAAGTCAAAGATTTTTTAAGAGACGTTTGAAATATTTTGTTTTCAGCTTTCCTGCTTTTATGGTATTTTTTACTTTTATTTTTAAAATACTGAATGAACTATTTAGCATACTGGTTGAAAGAGACTTAAAAACTGCATTTGCAAAGTTTTCTGTCGAAATATTAAACATGGTTTTATATTTGTCAATATGCAGGAAACGTCAAAACATGCTACGTATGACGAAATACTTGAATGGGATATACAAATTATTACCTAATTTTGACATAAGGAAAAAGAGAAGCTTTTATATATCATTTATTTTTTCCTTTGCTCAAGTTACAATTGTAGCAGCTCGGAGTCTTCCATTTTGGTTTAGCGGAAGCAGGCCAAGTTTCAGAATTACTTCCTGACAGAAAACACAAGAAAAGAATCATCCTGCATTACATTCTTTTTCTTTTTACTGTCTTCGAAACGGTGTTCTACTTCACGGTCAGAATTACAGCCTGCATGTTTGTTACCTATTACATTTTATTTTGCAGATTTAAGCATATTCTCTTCAATCGAATACTTGTCATTTTCCGAACAGATATTTGTTCTCAAAATTTTCATGTTTTGTTAAAAATAGACGAAATGATCTTAAAAGCGATGAGGAACATGGATAATTATTTTTTGCTTTCCTACTTTGATTGCAATCGTATCCACGATGGTAACTATGTTTCGTGCAAGATACAAGTTAGCTTTCCTCAGAGAAATAGCCATCGAAATTTGCATCTGTTCTTTGATCCTTCATGCATCATATCAAATGACAATGATAATATCAGGATCCCTTACAAATGAAATGTCAAAGAAAGCTAAAAGGATTATACGGAATGTAGGGAATAACATTTATAAGGATGATATTAGAAACTATAGTTTAGAATATTTTCACGCACATGAAAGTAGTCTTACTTTATGGAAGATATATTTCCGAAATAGATCGCTTATAATATCAAGTGTTGCTGTGTTACTGATATATATAATTTTGCTAGGTCCCAACAAGAATTAATGTAAAAATGTAAACTTCTAGAATTCTGAATTTTCTGATATTGACGATCTTTTTTTTAGTATGCATTCGACTATCTTAAAAGTAATGAAGTACTTTGATAGGAATGAGTGTTGTTTAAAATGGAAGCACCTATTATATTTCTGGTATCCGTACATAATCTACAACAGCTGAAATCCTGCCAAATCAAAATCCTTACAGAGATCGAAATCCCTACGTGGTCTATGGAGGCGGATGAATCATATTCTAGTTTAACAGAATCATAAAAATAAGTTTAACATGTCTTTTGCGATCTCTTCTCTTTGGGACTCCATGCTGTTTTACCGATTCTGACATGAAGATGATATCCTTTCCCTCCTCATTTAGATGAATTTTTTTATAGTGATCAGTTGAACGTTTTATTGGGCAGAGACAGACTTCCAGGTGTCATACGCTGGCAAGTTCTTGCGGTGCTAGTATATTTTTGCTCTTTAAATTTTTCCTGAAAATGGCTGAGATTTGTGAAATTGTTCCTTTTCAAAAAGGAATGAATAAAATTCATGCAATAGATTACTTAACTGTTAAGATAAGAATCACGAAGATTGGTGTTCTAAAGAAAGAAAATCTGAAATGTGCATTGGTAGAATAAGAAAGATATTTTCGAGTAGAAACCGTTATCTTCGTACATTTACTTAGCACAACATCGATAAATATCCATCCGATGCTGGAAAAAGTATTGGCCATTTTAAAGAATATGTTCGACATACCAGAAATTAATCATGTTACTTGACGTGTGATAATCGTCCTTTGATGGAATATGACTCAGAAGGTGTCTTTGGTGACAAGCTTTACACCCTTTGAGTAAGCTGGGTCAAAGTGGGAAATTAAAAAAACGCCGTTGTTAAAATGCCATTTGAATATATGCAGATACCTAAGTGTTTAGTGTTTTTATTTTCTATTTCTTAATAAAAAGTAATATCCTAAATCTTCATTTCAATCCTTGGCTATCATTTCCATTTGTTAAAATACATTTTATTAATAGCATTATTCATTTCAACTACCAATAATAAAAATCTAATATTTAATTAAGCCAGATTGGATTTACATACTGATTTGTCGGAATATCGACTCTGTCGGTCGCCTGTGTGTGGCTATGATTTTTGTGCTGCATGGGGCTGGTTAGCAGTGTTTCCTCCATATGGTTTCGGCCAGGGTGAGGATGAAACTTCGATATTCAAAACATTGATACGCAATAATTGACCGAAAATGATGGAAAATATCAACTTAAATAACTTGTGCATGAACACGCAAATCTCTCTGAATTGTTTTATTCTTATTCTTAAAACATGCACATAATATTTTTATGTTAGTGAGATTTTTAAATTTGATAAGAAAATGAAACTTTGACTAATATTCCTAAATTTTAAGAATGTCGAAATAATGAAAGAGAAAATGATGGAATAAATATGAAGAGTAAGTGAAATTTCTGATCAAGATTGGAGTTAATGTAGCTTGCGAGAAAAAAGATTGAAGGATGAAAAAACATCCACAAAGTGGAGACCAGCACAAGAAATAATCTCAAAACTTTGCTATTCACTGTTGAATTTTGGCTTTTATCGTAAAATAATAAAGTTGTGTAGAAGATTGGAAAGCAGAAAATAATTCTAATAATAAATTTATATAAAAAAAACTTTAAAATATTCTTTTAACTGTTCCTTAAAGCGGAAAGACAATTTAAAAATATCTGGCGGTAAAAGCAAAAATCGTAAAAGCATGATGCGCACATAAAAATGCTCTAAGTAAACTGGAAGTATAATCACTTTTATTATATATTTTAACTTTTATACAGTACATTAGGAAGCGAGTGAAAAACGTTTACGAAACTTCATCTTTGTAGAAGCATGGAACGAGTCAAGTAAAACGGTTTTGAAAGGAAAATAATGAACTGCGAGTGAGTGAGTGTTGGTTTTATGGCGCAAGAGCCAGACTTGGCCATGCTGCGCCTCGCAAATGGTTAAAACAGAACAATGTGATAAAATTTTCGTCATAATTAAGGATACTTCAGATATAGGAAGAAAAGACAGTTAAAAGGTAAACTAGAAACAAAATTTTAAAAAATACTCAAACGAACAGAAGATATTAAATGCATGTTAAAAAGTGTATAGCTTTGAGGAAATTAAAAATATTTGGATGGTGTTTCTCACCCAGCAGTTCAGACAAAGTTAAAAACGATGAATTAAAGAAATGAATTCGATGACGATTAAAATTGGAGCATTCGATTAAAATATGATAAACAGTTAGTTCAACATTACACGTGGGGAACATCGGTGCTCTCTCACCAAAAAGAAGGTGCTTATGTGTAGCTCGAGTGTGTGCTATACGGAGGCGAGTCAGTTTGACATCAGCCCCTCGTATGGGCAGAACTGGCCACAAACCAATAAAAGGTTTGATGTAATGCAATTTATTGTGAACCTGCAGGTCCCATGTCTCTTGGCACAGAGACAAAATGCGTCGTGCAACTGATTTCTTCACGTCACAGTAAGGAATTTCACGGTGCAAGAGAGAAGCAGCTGTCTTTGCACTGTGATCTGCCTGCTCATTTACAGTAATTCCCACATGACTCGGGATCCAACAAAACAAAATGCAAACACCCCTATGTTGAAGGGTCTGCAAAAGTCCCAAGATTTCCATAGCAACTGGATGCATTTAAAAGTGAGGATGACATAGTGTTTCTAATGAACTCATGCCCTATGTTGAAGAGTCTGCAAAAGTCCCAAGATTTCCATAGCAACTGGATGCATTTGAAAGTGAGGATGACATAGTGTTTCTAATGAACTCATGCTATCAGTATAAATGCAAAATTGGCGCTGAGTTGAGAGAGAGATCTTCTGGAGAGCGTAGAAGATCGCCACTAACTCAGCTGTCAGAATTGAAAAGGATGTATGCAGACGGAAACTGCTGATGTCGGCATCAAAAATAATACCACATCCAACATGGCCGACTGCCTTTGAACCGTCAGTAAAAATTGGCCTATATGAGGAATACCGATAGCGATGGAAACTGAAAAGTTGCTGGTAAATCACTGGAGACGTCTTACTTTTATCAAAACCAGAGAATGGATTTATAAACGAAAGCTGGGGAATATTCCAAGGCGGGAAAATTTGGAAATCAACAGTCTGGATATCAGGAAAGTTGAGCTCCGAATCTTGGATTATGCTTTTCACTCTCTCACAAAAAGGGCGAATGTGAGATGGGTGAGCATTTAAATCCTTCGGAGGGCAGCAGGAAGAGTCATATGAGAAGTAGGATGTTGAGGAAGGGACAGAGACCGGAAATAATACTGCAAGGAAAGTTTTTTCCGCCGCAAGTGCAAGGGGAGTTGGTGGCAAATAGTATAGAGACTCTCTACTGGTGAAGTGCGAAAACCCCCTGAGCAGATTCGAAGGGCAGAATGGTGTACGGTATCTAGCCATAATGAACTGCAGTTTATATTTATTTTGAATCGAATTTCACAAATTAAGAAGAAAGCACTTGGCTTCTTACAAGTTGCCCTTCAGCAGGTGCGAGTATGCAGGAGACACTTATTTTGTGCATGGTATTACATACTTGTATTGTTCTTTTATAAAGTTAAGTGCAATTTTATTTATATAGTCTTTGTTTTGTATAAAACGAATAAAAACAGATTACATAAATAAAAGTTATATTCATTGTTGCAAAACAACACGTTATAAATATGTGATACGATGGACGATATAAGTACCTCGTTCATATGCGCGACCGTTGGAAGGTTAAATCAAGAATCCTTATGCATCCTTAGACAATTTTAAAATACTTTTGAATCATATAAATAATATACGCTCGAATCCAAATACTTAATCAAAAACCAAGCTTCCACTTACTTAAAAAGTAATATTACATTGAACTGAAATATTAGGAGAATAATTTCCATTTTGATTTTTCAATTATCTTTTAACGAAACATGAATAAATGTATGTCTATCTCTACTAAATATAAAGGAGAATGCTTGTGTGTGTGCGTGTGTTGGCGATCTACAGGTCTGACCGCTGGACCTAGAGCAAGGAAATTTGGCAAAAACATACTTTGGAGGGTGGAAATGTGCATCACGGAGAACTTTTTGAAATTTCAATTCGAATTTTAATTAATTTTGGCGTATTTCCTTAATAACTTCCGAAAATATTACAGCACAAAAATTATTTTTTCACCATCTGAAAGTAGAAAAAATTACCTTTCCAATGATAGCAATTAAGTTGCCGTAAAAGTTTTCTCGAATTTTAATAAATTTTTAGAAATATTTTTTGGCATAATTTACAACAATAGTTTTCATTGTTGGAATGCTACTCAAACTGTTTCCATTGTTTAAACAAATATTTAATGGCACTAGCTACGTGACAGGGAGTTGCACGGGCTATCTCGGATAATGCGTCATTCTCTGGCGAAGAGAAGAAGTGAGATCATGTGACACATGCCCAGCATTCTCTCATAAATGAATAAGAAGAGCGGTTCAAACATTCCGTCCGCGAAAAAGCGTCCAAATCGGCTTATTTAAAAAATTATACCGTTATTTTGTAAAAAAAAACAAACTTTATACTGTACTGTTTCGAAATGAATGGTCTATCTTATTCCGGAATTATTTTTTGTCTGACTTTAGTGCCGAAGGACGGACACATGCTCGACATTCTCTCCTAAATAAATAAGGAGAAAAGAGCGGTTCAATCATTCCGTCCGCGTAAACGCGTCGAAATCTACTTATTTTTAAAAAATCACAACGAAAATACAAAAAAAATCGTTATTTGTAAAATTCCAATTCCGGAATTATTTTTTTGTCTGACGGAAGGAATTAGATAACCCAGCATTGATCGGAATCCATATTTTTTCATACGCCCGCATCCAGTTTATAAACGCATGAAGCAAGATGCACTGCATACATGAAATCTCAAAGTTAAATCTCACGGGAAAAAAACATTTTTATTAAAAACCCTATTTGAACGATTTTGATTTCCCTGTTTCTTTGTATCAATTACCGAAACCAGCACACAACGCCATTCATATTGCATTGTTGAGGGATCCATATTGTATTGTTGATACTTTCAACAATGCAAGAGAAACACGCAATTAAATATTTGTTTAAACAATAAAAACGATTTAAACTGCGTTGCAACATTGCAAAGTATTGTTGTAATTTGTTTTTAATTAATATCTTTTTTACTAATTAAAATTTCGGAATTTAAAAGGTCGAAAAGGATTCCCTGGATTATTCCCCATCTTTTCGTACTTTCCGCGCGCTTCTCCGTTCGGCGGTTCGTGAGAAGATAGCCAGACATACCATCAAACATACATACATACATACAATCGGATTTTAATAGTGTATATATTTCTCTTTCATTGTTGTAATCTGAGATAATATCCTAATTCATTTTGCTTTCATATTTTATTTCATCAAAATGTTTGTGAAATCTATAAACCAAGCTCCCGATATATTGCTTTGCTTACATGAAGAAATATATTCAGTAAGCCGAATGGTTATGGTTGCTATGTTTTCATTCTTTTCTCAGCATGGTTTAATCCAGCTAATATGCCGCTGGCCAAAAAATGTACTGCGTCATTTTAAAGTTGAAATAAAATGCATATTTTACAAGAGGAATAAGAAAGTGAAGATAGTGCCGACAGCATAAAATTAGAGGTTACATGACATGGTCAGTTATTTGACTCCATTAGGAGCATTTATGTGGACAATGAACAGAAAAGTTCGAAGGTAACTAATAGAACATGGGTTAAATATCTACCACAATCTGAGATTTAAAATTACGTTGTTAAGAGCAACATGAATATAAAATGATGCAAGATTCAATTGATATCGGCGAACAAGCTTGTCGCCGAAGGCGGCTAGTAGTAGAATAAAAACGAATTCAACTTGCTGAAGCTCTAGAATCTTACAACCGCAGGATACAAAATATCATTAAAATGCAAATATTGTCAGAATTAAAACATTAACAAAAGAATAAACTGCACCTGAATGAATGTTGCCAACTTGAGAATTAACAAAACATGCTCGAATATTAATTTTTTTTCGTTTCTAAAGCAGACGTTATTCTATCTTAGCGAAAATTATAAAATATTAGAGATGAGATTACAAAAAAAGCAAGTAATTAAGAAAAAGAAGTAAAACATTGAATATTAATTAAAAGAATATTTTCAGATTCTCAATGTAAAGAAGAATGTTGTTTCGCTAACATCTAGAGAAAAAGCTCGAATTTTTAAGGTTTTATATAAAAAAAAATCAAACAAGTCGTAAAGTAAAGTCCAAATTCTTACAGAACAACCAAAAAAAATTTTTTTTTATTAAATGTGTTTGTAAAAAGAGACAACAATGATCATAATTTAAGGAGGTTATTTAATTTTTTTCCATGAAAGTGGATTTCAATTTTATGATTTACATTGATATAATTATTGTAGTCATAATTTTTCTATCAACCAAAAGCATTTTTTGGTGTATTAGAAACAAGAAAAGCCTTTAAAGATTGCTTAGAAAATAGATTTCTCTTGTGTATGGAAATTTATCTTCAATCTGATCAATCGATATCTCAGAATTATCAAAATATTTTGGAAGACTGCTTCCATCATATGCAAAATTGTTTTCTTTGGATCATCGTTTAAATTTCAAAAATAAATAAATTAGTTAAACGGAGCAATAATTGTTTTGAATAGTATTGTGAAAAAAGGTAAGCTAATTAAAGCATTTATGAATGAAAATTCAATATAGTTACTTAGACTGACTATGAATAACTTCGGATACGAATGCATTGGCCAAAACTTTGGATTGTATGGATTTCCGTATCAAGGAACATGTTTGTTTGACATTATTCAGGTTTATTAGAGTTCAGGTTTATTAATTGTTTTGAACTTGGAATGTGGCCTCCCAGAAATGTTAATTTTATGGTTGTGAAGAGAGTTTTACAGAGGTAAGTATGGAATGACCAGCAGAGGCCAGGCATGGACCCATGACCTGGCCGACGAACTTGGCGACCATTTTGGCGACTTTGGTGACAAATTAAAGATTCCAGAAGCTGCGATTATTTTTTTGATATCTCTATTAGAGGCCGAAATCCGGATTTATCCATTTGATTCCATGTGACGTCGCGGCCTGTCGGAGAGACTATAAATAGACCGTGCTCAGAGTACAGAGGGGTGACTGTGTGTTTATCGACTTTGAACGTGTTTATAGACTGGGAACGTCCTTGGAGTGCGAACGCCTTTGAAGAATGACTTTAGAGTTTCACCTGTAGTGCGAGCTGGAAAGCCGATGAGCTGAGCGCTATAGAAAGTGCTTTTACTGTCATTATTGGTGCTTTGCTGTCTATTTGTGTTGCTAAATCTGAAAGTGCTGTACTGTTATTACTTGTGAATTGTTGTCTGTTTGCATTGCAAATCTGTACAAGATCTATTGTTCCTGTTACCTGTGCTTCGTGTTTTCCTGAATTTTTAGGAATAAAGCACCATTCTACATTATCCTGCTTGTTTGACTGTTTTCCAACATACACCCATAGGACGAGTTTTGTAACAATATCAAGTTTTAATCATTCTATGTTGTAAGAGGAAAATCTCCAATTGTATAGAGTTTTCTTTCTTTTGGTAATGAATAAAGAATACTTATTATTCGTAATGAGTATAAAAATTCTGGTTAATTATCGGAAAATATCTTAATGAAATGGCGCTTAAGCCACCGCTTGGCAAAGCAATTTTCTCTGAGCGATAAAAGTGCCGTTATGCCGATATGGCACTCTAAAACAAACTGAATCGATACAACCTTTCGGTTTTATTGTTGACACATTTGTGTTTTAATTTTTTACATTTGTTCCTTAGTAGTATCGAAAAAAGTTGAAAAGAAAATAGCCTCTCTACTAGCAGGGCGTCATTTTTTTTTTGTCTTGACCGATTCAGATCGGCAATAGAATAGTCCATCTTTTGATGGCAATTTTCCTTTCCGTTTTCATTACGGATTGAAAAGAACTTGGGAATGAATAGAGGATAATAGCCTTTGTAGCTGAAAATCCCATAAAACCTCCTTAATCAATCACTCAGTAATATCAAAACTGCTATTTCACTTTTATAATTCATATACCTTACTTCCAATACATTGCACCTCACTTCATTAGTCTAATCAAGTTACAATATTCCCGCTCTTGAGGCTAGTGAAGGTGCGGAGTGGTTTACAAAGTTGAAAAAAAGACCAATGTTCATTTCAGATGCTGCAAGCATGGCTTTCACTGTTTCTGGGCAATAATTGAATATGAAACGTCTAGCTCATGCTACTGAATGAAGGCCTGGTGATTTTGGAAATGGAACTCAGCAAAGGCCTGATGCACATTTCTCAGACATTTTAAAGGTCGATTATTAGATATTTTAATTTTTAATTATTTTGTTAAATGTCTATTGTCGAATTACTAGAATAAAAGGAAAAGATAAAAGCAATCAAAATTAAAACAAAGTCTGGATCTATTGAAAAATTATTTTTTTAAATCATTTTAGTATCAGAAAGGAAAATACTAAATTGGAGAAATAAATGCCAATGCAATACAAAAAAAATTGTGAATCTCTTTTCATTCACGAATAATCGTTTCTTCTAAAGAATGATATTCTGTTGATGAAAGTTATTATTTTCCTACATGCAATGGTTTGATAAATATACTTTATCCGATTTGGGAGGAAAGTGCTTCAAATCACTATACCAAAGAAATACAGTAAATCTCAGCAACAAAAAGTTTTAAAAAAATTACTAATTATAGCGCCTCTTTAATTTCTGAAATTTTCCATAAGAATCCGATAGCGTATTCTTGAAAGTCATTATGGAAAACCAAACAAATGAGAGTCTATTTCGCCAATCAAGAATAAAAAATGATGTAAAGGATACAAATTCTACTAGAATTTATTTCAGTCAAGCATCAAACATAAGGAAATCTTCAGCTTTTCCTCTTATAAATGAGTTAAAATTTATATTCATTTTATTCTATTTAATAGGTATCAAACTATCAAACTATCCGAGCTCCCGATGTAAAATTCGTAATGAAAATGTTACGAAACGTCTGGAAAGACAATCTTTAAAGTTTTATCTTGTGAATTATCTGACTTTCTTTATTTTTGTCGTTTTTGCTCTAAAGGTATCGATAGGAGTATTCTACATGTTCATTGCAAGAGAACGGAGATATGAATTTACAATGTTTGTCATGATTATTCTGTATGAGTCTCTGTATATATCAATCTATAGAAAACGCCGAAAAATGTTTGGGATTATAAAAGATATAAATGGAATGTTGGAAACGTTCGCCAAGAATAGAATAAGTAAAGAAAAGAATTTGTACATAAAATCCTTAGTATTTGTCCAAATTATCACGGTTTTTTGGGGACATCTGCTAATGTTCAAAAATTCCAATTGGATGAAAAACCCAATGCGCTTGTTACCGAAGATGTTACCAGTGGAGATGGATAATTCTTTATTGAACTACATGTTTTGGATTCTTTATACACTGGAATTTACGTTCTTCTTGATTACAAAAATTACTCATTGGCTTTTTGTTACTTACTATGTTCTTACTTGCCGTTTTATAAGAATCCTTTTTGAGCAACTGCTTAAAGAGCTTCTCAAACGCATTTCAAAAGAAAAATTCCGTGATTTATTGATCACAAATGAAGCCATTCTGAAAATTATGAAGAACATGGATGATCACTTTTCCTTCCCTGCTTTAATTTCAGTTCTAATCACAATGATAAATTTATTTCGAGCGGGTTACAAACTGGCTTTTCCTACAATTATAACTGAAAAAACATATTTTTTCTTTATTTCCTTAGTCATTATCTCTTTGTCGCATCAATTATCATTAATGATATCAGGATTCCTCACGAACGAAATGGCAATGAATGCGAAAGAAATGCTACGAAATACAGTAAACAAAATTCACGATGATTACGAAAGAAATTGCAGTTTAAAGCACTTTTATGTGCAAGCCAGAAGACTTACTCTGTGGAAAATATATCCACTGGACAGATCGCTTTTAATATCAAGTTTGGCGACATTGCTAACATACGGAATTTTACTGGGCACTTTGGGAAAATAGACAAAAATTATTTTTCATCTATTCAAAGACATAATTCCGTACCTGAGAGATGAACTAACTTTAGTACAATGTCTCGACCGAATCTTCGGATGCGCGAAGTGGTGTAGTTGTAGGTCGAAAATGACCAAAGATAATCACTAAAAAAATAAATTGCGCTTTGGAACTTCTAATGGCTCTCCTGAAAAGTGTTAAAATTGTTACTTAAGATAATTTAACTCTGACTGACAGTATTAAGACATTTTCTAAGTCAAATCAATGAGTTTGATGTTATTCACACATTTCTTTTTCATTATTTGATTGTTAATAAAGTAGAAACCGAGATTAAGAATGCGATTTGTAGTTGCTGAATTATAGCTCAGTCTGCATTTAATTACTTTTATAAATACCTTTCCACTAGCAGAATACTCTGCTCTACCCGGTCATTTTAAGGCCAACCTCTTGTGGGAGACAATAAAGTGAATAATATTTTATAACTAACATAATGCTTATTTATGTTTCTTTATTGAGAATATTTCTTAAATAGCAATGAAATGATTCCTAAATTAATAGTACACAAATTTTCTTTTATTTCAGCATATATGTATACTGTATTACAAATCTTTCCTATATAATAACTCCATTTCTTGGACATTTTATTTTTTTAGAAACCCTTATCTAAAATTTTCATTCTAATTGGTCCATTTGCTAAATTGCTTTCAATGACTCACCTCCACCCTACCCAGAAGGGTGTGCAATAGAGTCAAATTTTCATTGCAGTATTTTTCGTTGTACAATATTGGAGCATTTTTGATTAAAATTTCAGCAATTCAAGTGACTCAATCATTGTGTGAAATATGTTTTATCAAAATTACACCACCTTCCCCAAATAAGCATTTCTACATTCATTATCGGCAATTATCCTCGCAAAGGTAGATTACAGCAGAGTTTCATCCACCATATTTGACATGTTGAAACATGTGAATCAAGTTTCATTTCGATCAAACCCTTTGTTAAATGTATTTAGGTGACATTGTCTCATCCTATCCTAAAGGACTGGATAAGGGTTTATATGCCGATACAGTACGTCAAGTCTCCCAATAAGGAACATGCGCACCAGGTTTCATCAAAATCGCCCAAGCCGTATAAATTTCATGTTACTCAGTCCATTTCTTATGTGTATTTAACCCTTTGAGGACGGACGCACGGAAAATATGCGGTTCGATCTGGTCGACGTTATTCAACGTGCGTGGTTGCTGAAGCCGTTTTCTAATTAAACCTAATTGCACTAAAGCTGTTGTCACCCCGGCTTGTCAGTCGGTAGTTAAAAAACCACTAGAGCCGGCCCGTATTTGTGACAATCGGGAGAGAATATGGCAAGCATCTGGCACACTCGCGTGACAGTCGTCCTGAAAGGGTTGAACGACTTTGCCCCCTCTTCCAACATAGATAGGTTTAGTGTTTATTTACTACTGTAGTATTTTTAGACGGCCAATGAGAAACATATGTGCCTAATTACTTCAAAATCATCCAAATGGTATCCAACAGCATGTCAAATTCCCTATTAGTTACATGTGTTTAGAGTATTTTGCCCCACACTATCTTGAGTTACTGGGTTAGGGCAAATTTAATTCGACAGTACTTTAAATCGGCCAAGGAGGAACATATTTACAAGTTTAATCAAAATCGATCCAGCTGCATCAAATTTCATGTCAATCGGCTCATTTATTACATTTAAACGACTTTGCCTCGCCTGTAGGGTTTATTTAACCCTACAGTATTTTTAATTGGCCCATGAGACACATATATACCAAATTTCATCGAGATCGCTAAGCATGTCCAGCTGCCTTTCCACTGCATGTATTTTGGCGATTTTGCCCCACCCTACTCTGAGGAACTGCGTTAGGGCTTATTTACCCCTTCTATACTTCAAGTGGGATATATATATATATAATAATTTAACACTTTCCTACTTTAAAAAAAAAGCGCTACTCAAAATGTTATTCGTAAAATTATTTCTACTTAAGCTCTAACACACAATTAATTGTCACTTTAACTGGCTTAAATCCAGTTTCAACCGCTCTCACGATCGGGAATTTCCCTTTTTTCACAATACTACTTAATCTCGCTGCGATGGTGCAACTTCCTCTTTTTAAAACCATGTAGCCTTCCTACCAGACGCCCCGCTTCGGCGTGGCTTATTTCTTCTGTTGCCGGTGGCCGCGCTTTGCGTTTTTATTTTAAAATATGGCTTGATATTAATCAGAAATATTTAAAACCACCTGAAACTTATGAAGTAAATTAAATAAACTGATTTGGACTTCAACGACTGCCTGTTTACTAAGATGTCTACTCTACACTGCACATGATGAAATATCATTATATTTAGTCGCCAGCATTAGTTATCTGTGTGACGGGGAAAAATGGATTTAGAGTTTATAAATGTCTAAAGTCTCTTCCAAGTTTTAAACGAGTTCTTCATACATAATATGCCAGCTCAAAAATTCTACAGAAATGTTTTATGTGATTCTACTATAAATTCGAATTCTTTTCGTAGACACATTCCAGTTGTCATCACTCGGTTCTGCTAAAGTGTTGTTTCGTGTAAAATCACATCAATAAAAGAAAGAATGGGCATGAAAAAAGCTCATCGCTCGGATCTGAAATATATCCTTCTGTTTCATCCACAGAGAGAAAATTATGTGAATAATGTTCTTCAACATTTAAAAATAAGTTCTTGCCGTGTTCAAGTGGTAATTTCGGTTTCAACAAGAACGCAAGATTGCTCAAGTTCTCTTCAATAGTGCTGTTTTCTTCAAAAGAAAAAATGCGGCTGCTAATTTTGTATAAATAATAACAGTTTTTAATTGCAAACATTCAATTTAATTATGTTCTTATAAATTCTATTTTACTATTGAAAAATTGATTTTGGTTCATTATGTTTTAAAAATATTTGTTGATTTTCATTTTATATATTGGTTTCTAAACTTTACGATTAATTAAGTATTTATTTATATTTTGTGGTTGATTATCAATAGATTTAAAACTATATTTGAAATAGTTTTGTTTTGAAGGTAATGTGCTAATATCAGAGTTGAGTTAAATTTGAAAATACTCTTGCAGTGTGCATGTTAAATTTTGAAATTCATTATATTTAATGTTGAAAATTAAGGTAGTTCATGCTGATATACAAGATGTTTTAAGAAAGATTATTTAAAAAATTTGGAGCATTACGATGCAAAGTTCTGGTTGCAAATTTGAGTTATTACTTGTACATAGTTTTTATTCTGCATTATTATATTTTGAAATGAAATCCCATGCGAATCTGAAAATAATATTTTCACTTTTGATTTTACTAAAAAGTGCTTATTTTTAAAAAAAATGCATATTAAAAAAATGGCTTAAATGTTTATAAATCAAAATGTCTAAAATGCTGAAAATTTTATAATTCACATAAATTTTAATTGATTCATAAATTTATTATGTGTAAAATCAGATTTAAATGTGTTGTTGGAGTATGACAAATTATTTATATTACCTGACTTAAAGAAAAGTAAATAAGACAAATTTAACTCTACTCAGAGAAATTAAATAATACATAAAAAAAACACCAACTCCCTCCATTCTGAGGCCTCGGGAGATCAGCTTTTGTACTTTCGACTGCTATAACAGATTGAGAGTGTAGTTAGGTTGTTAAAAAATAAAAAGACACAATTTTCTCAGGAGATTGCGATGTGGATTAGCACAGAGTTTGACCATCAGAACCAAAAATGCTCATCTCTGCGGCCTATAATGTCCCATCGTATCTTTCTTTCTAGACAGAAAATTCTTCACTTTATAAAAAATAAATTGAGTCATAATTTTTAATTGCCATATCTACCTATCACGACACTTGTCAATATTTAATTTTTTTGAATTCAGAAAAACAAATATTTGATCAAGATAATCTTGTTTATAAAGAATTTAATTATACTAAAATTAGAAAATCTAATCATTGATATTCAACATTATATCTCTTAAGCTTAAAATATTATTCTTGAAACAATTTGTATTTTGTATTCACGTTTGTGTTCAAGTGTTCACATTCAGAATGTTTTAGATGTACCAAGATCCTTCAAGAACTGTATCTAAGAAGTAACTTGTTTTCATTGAAATTATTTTCATATCTTGCTGCATATTTAATGTCTATAAATATCAAGCCACGATAAGCAATTAAATAAATCTTTCAACGTTTTAAGAAAATTTTCTAAACTTTTCTAGCTTCGCAGTGTCTGCGATAGCAAGGGCCCTGCTGTCGTACGAGCCTTGCGGAGGGGGGAAATTGTAATAATTTAACACTTTCCTACTTAAAATAAAACGCTACTCAAAATTTTATTCGTAAAATTATTTCTACTTAAGCTACACAAAATTAACTGTCACTTTAACTGGCTGAAATCCAGTTTCAACCGCTCTGAAGATCGGGAATTCCCCATTTTTCGCAATACTACTTAATCTCGTTGCGATGGTGCAACTTTCTCTTTTTAAAACCATGTAGACTTCCTACCAGACGCCCCGCTTCGGCGTGGCTTATTTCTTTTGTTGCCGGTGACCGCGCTTTGCGTTTTTATTTTAAAATATGGCTTGATATTAATCAGAAATATTTAAAACCAGCTGAAACTTATGAAGTAAATTAAATAAACTGATCTGGACTTCAACGACTGCCTGTTTACTAAGATGTCTACTCTACACTGCACATGATGAAATATATATATACATATATATATACAGTGAAACCTCTCTGAGCGGCCACCCCTCCGTTCCGAGAAAAATTGGCTGCTCAGAAGGGCTTTCGTTACAATTACAAGATAATTGCTATAATACATAATATTTACAAGTCTGACACGTATTTCTTATTTAAAATGAAGTTTGAGACTTATTTAAAGAGAAAATAGTACTTTATTAAATAATTTTTTTACATTTTTTGAAAAAGGGATACAATTTGTGACTGTTTTAAGTTTTTACCCTTCTCGGAAAAAAACCATTTTTTTAAGTTCGTTTTTCAGTTTAAAAAGTAAATCTCTAACCGATGCGTTTGTTAAATGGGATGGGCGAACACACCTGGCGGCCGTTCAGAGGGGTTGGGTGGAAGTTGCTAGGGGTTATTTTCACATTAGGTCTATGGGACGAAAAATCCGTGCCACGAAAAATTGGCCGTTAAGAGGGGTGGCCGTTCGAAGAGAGGTTTCACCACACACCCCCCCCACACGCACACCCCCACCCCCCACACCATTTATTTATTATTAAATTTAATTTTATTCATTATGTAGTTTTATTGGCAACAGTAGTAACAGTCCTAAAAGCTCGATGGCACTTTTGTTTCTAAATTTGAATAATGATTTGATTGCGGTGTTAATAGATTGCCAAGTCAAAATCCTTACAGAGATCGAAATCCCTACGTGGTCTAGGGAGGCGGATGAATCATATTCTAGTTTAACAGAATCATAAAAATAAGTTTAACATGTCTTTTGCGATTTCTTCTCTTTGGGACTCCATACTCTTTTACCGATTCTGACATGGAGATGATATCCATTCCCTCCTCATTTGGATGAATATTTTTTATAGTGATCAGTGAAACGTTTTTATTGGTCAGACCTCCAGGTGTCATACAATGGCAAGTTCTTGCAGTGTTAGTATATTTTTGCTCTTTAAATTTTTCCAGAAAATGGCTGAGATTTGTGAAATTGTTCCTTTTCAAAAAGGAATGAATAAAATTCATGCAATAGATTACTTAACTGTTAAGATAAGAATCACGAAGATTGGTGTTTTAAAGAAAGAAATTCTGAAATGTGCATTGGTAGAATAAGAAAGATATTTTCGAGTAGAAACCGTTATCTTCGTTCATTTACTTAGCACAACATCGATAAAAATCTATCCGATGCTGGAAAAAGTATTGGCCATTTTAAAGAATATGTTCGACATACCAGAAATTAATCATGTTACATAACGTGTGATAATCGTTCTGTGATGGAATACGGCTCAGAAGGTGTCCTTGATGACAGGCTTTACACCCTTTGAGTAAGCTGGGTCAAAGTAGGAAATGAAAAAAAAGGCCTTGTTAAAATGCCATTTGAATATATGCAGATACCTTAGTGTTTTTATTTTCTATTTCTTAATAAAACTAATATCTTAAACCTTCATTTAAATCTTTGACTATCATTTCCATTTCTTAAAATTTATTTCATTAATAGCATTATTTTTATCATTTCAACTACAAATAATAAAAATCTAATATTTAATTAAGCCAGATTGGATTTACGTACTGATTTGTTGGAATATCGACTCAGTCGGTCGCCTGTGTGTGGCTATGATTTTTGTGCTTGGTGGGGCTGGTTAACAGTGTTTCCTCCGTATGGTTTCGGCCAGGTGAGGATTAAACTTCATATTCAAAACATTGATACACAATAATTGACCGAAAATGATGGAAAATATCGACTTAAATAACTTGCGCATGAAAATGCAAATCTCTCCTAATTAATTTATTCTTGTTCTTAAAACATGTACATAATATTTTTATGTTAGTGAGATTTTTAAATTTGATGATTTGATTTTTAAAAATGAAAATTTGTCTAATATTCATAAATTTTAAGAATGTTGAAATAACAAAAGATAAAATAATGGAATAAATATGAGTAATGAGTAGTAAAATACATTTCAATTGAAACGTAGTCCATTGCGGCTTTAAATTTCTGAGTAAGTTTGAAGCTAATGTAGCTTGCCAGGAAAAAGATTAAAGGATAAAAAAACATCAACAAAGTGGAGACCAGCACAAGAAATAATCTCAAAACTTTGCTATTTACTGTTGAATCCTGACTTTTATCGTAAAATAATAAAGTTGTGTAGGAGATTCGAAAGCAGAAAATAATTCTAATAATACATTTATATAAAAAAACTTTAAAATATTCTTTTAACTGTGTCTTAAATTGGAAAGACAATTTAAAAAAATCTGGCGGTAGAAGCAAAAATCGTAAAAGCATGATGCGCACATAGAAATGCTCTAAGTAAACTTTAAGTATAATCACTTTTATTATATATTTTAACTTTTATACTCAATTATTAATTCGAAATTTAAGTTGAAAAAAATAATAATAGAAGAAGTAAACAATAATAAAATGACAATAAACCATTAGCATGTGAGATGCAAATAAATAAAGATAATAAAGAACTAATGTCCTTCTGTAAAATTAAAAATGTAATCTATTTAATGCATTGTAAAGATTGTAACCCTAAATATATTAGGCAAACGTGTACAGAACTAAGTATTAGAATTAATGGGCATAGATCAGCAATTAAGAATTTTAGAAATAACAATTCACATGATTATGAGCTTATTCACTTCCAGGAACACAGCTTCGAAAACATATTTATTTACATTCTTGAGGATAGCATTTTAGATCTTCATAAAAGACTTTATTTAGAGAATTTATTCATTTGCAGCATAAAAACTCTCTTCCCATATGGACTTAACAGCAAATTAAATGGTGAGGGATACAGTGAATTTAACAAAATTTGTATTTACAATAAATTCGACATTTTTGAAGGTTTTTTAAACACAACAAACAATAAAAAATTTAGATCAAAATGAGGAAGTGGTAAAATTGGAAATCTGGCTATTGTAATGGATAAAATTCAGGAATTATGTAATCTTAAACACAACTAAGATAATATTAATAAAATCAAACAGTATATTTTTAAACTTAGAAATAATAGAATAAAATGGTTTTTTAATAACAAATTTGAGGAATTAAAATTTCATGACATAAACACAAAGAATGTTTTTTTCAGATCTGATGAAATTTAAACTAGGAATTTACAACAATAGACTCCTATTTAGGGTTAACAAAACTGAGAAAAAAGAATTTTGTGTTGTTAATTTTCTTGATATCTTCTTCGAAAAATTAAAGTTGCCTGAAATTATTCATGATAATAATAAATTCTTTCCTGTTAAAGATAATTCGGTGGTTTCAACTGCATTAAATTTGACAGGACACTGAAAAAGCAAATATGTAACTATAATTATTTTTGTAGAAATTTAAATGAGATAAACAATTCACACTGTTTTCTCAAAGAGGGAGATTTAAAGGAATTTATCGATTTAGATAAGGGACATATTTTAACAGGTAATTTAAATATAGTTAAATCTAAATCTCTTAGAAACATTATGATTAAAGGAACTAAATTTAGATTGAGAAATAAAATTAGTAAATTAAGAGCGATCAATTCCAACAATCGAGATCTTGATATTTTCATTGCAAATATTGCCAGGAAATATCATTGACCAATAGAAGGATTTGGAGAATGGAAACAACATATATTAATGGAGACAAAAAACAGAATCCACAAATACAATAACACAACTATTAATAGAGGTATTTTCTTCAACAAGCATCTTAAAAAAGAAATCGAATATATAAAAGATAAATTTATCATAACCACAGTTGATAAAGCAAGTAACAACTTTTGCGTAATGTGTAAAGTACACTTCAAAGAAACTCTACTTAAAGAATATAATTCAAATAAAACATTTCAAGTAATGAAATTTGGAAAAAAAGAGCTAGATAAGAGAATTTTAGCATTGGCTAAAAAAACCAAAATTAAAATCAGTAATTTTAATTATCCTTACCTTTTTCCTACTATTAAATTTCATAAAACTCCACTAAAATTCAGATTTGTAACTTGTAACACTAGCAGTTACAACTATCATTTTAGTAAACTGTTTTTTAAATTTCTTAAAATTATTCTTAAAAAAATAAAGGAAGAAGAGAACTTCATTATAGATAACAACACTAAAATTTTAAACTTTATCAAAGAAAATAAAATTTATAACATTAACATATTTGATTTTGAAAATCTATTTACTAGCCTCCCACACAATAAACTTTTTGATGTATGCTCAAATATTTATGATTTATACCTTAACACTGATCTAATTGACAAAAATAAGTGGCTTGAAATTTGCAAGGTTAATATATTTGAAAATTATCTATTTAATGCAGTTGACTACTGTAAGCAAGTACTTGGTATTCCTGTGGGATGTAGTTATTCTAGTGCATTGGCAAATTTATTTCTTCGCTCATATGAGAGGGACTTAATTAAAAATGAACTTATCTGTGGTTTCCGTTACATTGACGACCTTCTGGTTTTTAATTATGATAATTTTAATTCCATTTATAACTGCTATCCAGAAGAGCTTAAATTAAATAAGACTAATAATGAAATAAACAAATGCAATTTTTTAGATATGGAATTAGAAATATTAAATTCAGGAGTATCTGTGGGCATTTTTGACAAAAGAAAAGAATTTAAATTTAAGGCTATTACACTTTGCAATTTTAATACAAATCTTCATTTTAAAATTTTAAGGATTTCCAATTTTTCTCAAATTAATAGAATAAATAGAATTTGTAATAAAAATTCATACCTTGTTAAAGCTTTAGATAATTTAAAGAATATTCTCATAGACAACGGATTCCCAGATTCTTTCATTAATGTTAACAGCTATTTCAAATACAGTGAAAAAGGTTTATAATTTTTTTCTCTATTAATAGCTTGTTTTAATTCTATTTGCTATAACTTTCTTAACATTTTTCTTCTAATCTATTAGTTGGAATTTTTCTTCATAGATGGAGCTAGTTATGCTAGTTTTCCAGTATGTTCTAATTCTGTAATCTTCACATCTGGCGTTCTTTGTTCTATCATGATGATTTCTACAGAGAGGGTAAACATTTTTACTTGATCTAGACTCTTTTGGATTTTAATTTAGGAATTTTGCCTATGGTTTTTTCATAATGTTTCTCGTTCTTGCGGTTGGACAGAATTCAGGCCACATAAGGAAATAATTTTGGACTATTGTCATTCCTTTATACAGAAAATTCGTCCAATTTAGAACTACAATGGCGTGTGGCTTCTGATGAAATACACTATTCTGGTTCTTTTTCATTTATTCTTCCAATTTGATTTCATTTTAATTCTAGCTTTTACTTTCTACTTTTCCTTGTTTTATTTTTATTTTTATGTCTCGGATAATTTTGTGTTTTAAATATTTGATCATATTTGTTGTTTAATACTTTTTTTTAAAATTCTGATTAATCTTAAGAAAAATTCTGAGAATGATATCACTTAATGCTGCTGCGTCAGCGCGCATAAAAAGTATATAATTGTCATTTTATTATTGTTTACTTCTTCTATTATTATTTTTTTCAACTTAAATTTCGAATTAATAATTTCGTTTCTTGTACTTTATTTGAAATAGCTGCATATGCGCCTTTCAGTTTAATGCAAAAAATCTTTTAAATTTAATTAATTAATTTTAATTTAATCTCCATTAATATTTAAATTATAATTTTGTTAATTGATACCAAATACTACTGTTAACTTTTATACAGTGCATTAGGAAGCGAGTGAAAAAACGCTTACAGAACTTCATCTTTATAGAAGCATGAAGCGAGTCAAGTAAAACAGTTTTAAAAGGAAAACGATGAACTGCAGTTTGTATTTATTTTGAATCGAATTTCATAAACTAAGAAGAAAGCACATAGCGTCTTACAAGTTGCCCTCCAGTGGGTACGAGTATGCAGGAGACACTTATTTTGTGTATCGTCTTACATACTTGTATTGTTCTTTTATAAATTTAAGTGCAATTTTATTTATATAGTCTTTGTTTAGTATAAAACTAATAAATACAGATTACATAAATAAAAGTTGTATTCATTGTTGCAAAACAACACGTTATAAATATGTCATACGATGGACGATATAAGTACCTCGTTCATATGCGCGACCTCTGGAAGGTTAATTCAAAAATCCGTATACATCCTTAGACAATTTTAAAATACTTTTGAATCATATAAATAATATACGCTCGAATCCAAATACTAAATCAAAAACCAAGCTTCCACTTACTTAAAAAGTAATATTGCATTGAACTGAAATATTAGGAGAATAATTTCCATTTTGATTTTTGAATTATCTTTTAACGAAACATGAATAAATGTATGTCTATCTCTACTAATTATAAAGGAGAATGCTTGTGTGTGTGGGCGTGTGTTGGCGCTCTACAGGTCAGACCGCTGGACCTAGAACTAGGAAATTTGGAGGATGAGAATGTACAACAAAGAGCCCTTTTTTGAAATTTTAATTAATTAAAAATTAAATAGAAATTTTGGTGTCTTTCCTTACTAATATCCGAAAATATAACAACACAAAAATTATTTTTACACCATCTGAAAGTATAAAAAATTACCTTTCCAATGATAGCAAGTAAGTTGCAGTAAAAAGTTTTTCTCGAATTTTAATAAATTTTTAGAAATATTTTTTGGCACAATTTACAATACTTTTCATTGTTGGAACACTACTCAAACCGTTTCTATTGTTTAAACAAATATTTAATTGCATATTTCTCTTTCATTGTTGAAATCTGAGATAATATCCTAATGCATTTTGCTTTCATATTTTGTTTCATCAAAAGTTTTTTAAAATCCATAAACCAAGCTCCCCGAGATATTGCTTTGCTTACATTAAGAAATATATCCAGTAAGCTGAATGGTTATGGTTGCTAGGTTTTTATTCTTTTCTCATCATGTTTTAATTCAGCTAATATGCCGCTGGCCATAAAATGTGCTGCGTCATTTTAAAGTTGAAATCAAATGCATATTTTACAAGAGGAATAAGAAAGTGAAGATAGTGCTGACAACATAAAATTAGAGGTTACAGTTATTTGACTCCATTAGGAACATTTATGTAGACAAAGAACAGAAAAGGTCCAAGGTCACTAATAGAACATGGGTTAAATATCTACCACAATCTGAGGTTTAAAATTACGTTATTAAGAGCAACATGAATATAAAATGATGCAAGATTCAATTGAAATCGGCAAACAAGCTTGTCGCCGAAGGCGGCTAGTAGTAAAATAAAAACGAATTCAACTTGCCCAAGATATAAAATCATACAACCGCGGGATAAAAAATATCAATAATATGCAAATATTGTCAGAATAAAAACATTAAAAAAGAATAAACTGCACCTGAATGAATGTTACCAACTTGAGAATTAAGAAAACATGCTCGAATATTAATTTTTTTTTTCGTTTCTAAAGCAGGCGTTATTCGAGCTTAGCGAAAATTATAAAAGATTAGAGATCAGATTACAAAAAATGCAAGTAATTAAGAAAAAGAAGCAAAATATTGAATTTTAACTAAAAGAATATTTTCAGATTCACAAAGTAAAGAAGAATGTTGTTTCGCTAATATCTAGAGAAAAAGCTCAAACTTTTAAAGCTTTTATATGAAAAAAAATCAAACAAGTCGTAAAATAAAATCCAAATTCATACAGAACAACCAAAAAATTAAAAAAAAGTATTTGTAAAAAGATGCAAAAATGATCGTAATTGAAGGAGGTTATTTTATTTTTTTTCATGAAAGTGGATTTCAATTTTATGATTTACATCAATATAATTATTGTAATCCTAATTTTTCTATCAACCAAAAGCATTTTTTGGTGTATTAAAAACAAGAAAAGCCTTTAAAGATTGCTTGGAAAATAGATTTATCTTGTGTATGGAAATTTATCTTTAATCTGATCAACCGATTTCTCAGAATTATTTCAAAATATTTTGGAAGACTGCTTCCATCATTTGCAAGATGGCTTTTTTGGATCATCATTTAAATTTCAAAAATAAATTAATTAATTAAACGGTGTAATAATTGCTTTGAATAGTTTTGTGATAAAAAGTAAGCTAATTAAATCATTTATGAATAAAAATTCAGTATAGTTACTGAGACTGACTATGAATAACTTCGGATACGAATAAATTGGCCAAATTTTTGGATTGTATGGATTTACGTATCAAGGGACATGTTTCTTTGACATTATTCAGGTTTATTAGACAATAGTTGTGGAGCACGAGCTTTGTATATACTCGAAAGTATCCCAAAATTTGATTTTATATTTGCTAATAATTTTCGAAGTTGACTTAACGTAAAAGAAGAATTGCAGTGAAGATTTATGGGAAGAAGAGGAAGGGAAAACCCACACACACATATCATTTTTGGAACGAAAAAAAAAATTTAGGTTTTTAATATTATTTTAAAATTCCCTATATTTCTTTGGGATAAAAAAAATATGCCTATTTCTGTTAAATTCATGTATGCTCAATTTTTTAAATAATAACTTTTCAGTTTATGAATAGCTTGCGAAATGGATAGTGTAGTATGGTTTATAAAATCGTTTTCGAACAATACATATTCAATTGAAACTTGATTTGAATATTGCAAAAAAATAAAGATCCAATAAATACTTGCAACCAATAGGTTTAAACAAGACATCTATTATTCAAAAATTCGATAGCGTTTTCATAATTATCCAAGTGCAGAATTATTATTCAAGCATATAGAGAAGTTTTCATGCCTGTATAGTTTCATTTCAACATAATTGTAAAGCACTGGAAACCCAATTGAATTTTTGAAAGAATAGTCGAACATTAGAAAGAATAAAATTCCAATTTCAATAACATTTTCTAAAAGTTCTTGCTAACCATAACACGCAATAAAATAATCTATAACTGTCAATAGATATAAAAAAGTTAAATCTTGAAAGAAATTTAATAAAAATGAGTATGTTCAATTCTGTTTTTAAGAGCATAAATTTGCATGCTAAGTTTGATTTAAAAAAAAGAGTCAATAAACGTGAATCGAAAGTTCTTTCTAAATGCGATTTAGAACAGACATCGAAAATAAAATACATTTTACAATTGATGTTGCATAAAAAGGTTGATTCTGTTGTCACGAATAAACCATATGAATATTGAATCACAATGGCCCTATGCATGTGACGTCACATCCTCCGACACGTGACCTGCCGGTGGCAGCCATTGGTCAGTCTGAAACAGCTGACTCAGAACTGCTTTTATTTCTGAGTCGCTTATAGGCCGATCGTTTTGTTTATTCCTCCACAGCTGTTTTTCTATACTCTCGAACCCAAACGGTGCATAAGGTCCATTGACGACTTAATAAAAGAATTTAATTGATATGAAAAACAAGAAATTTGCATGAGAAGAATTATGATATTATTCGAAATGTTTTATGGTCGAAGCTCATTTGATACTTGAACCTTCTGAATGGTTGTTCTTTAAACTGATCGATTCTTTAAACTTTTTCCATATGTTATTTCTAGATTATATAAGATATTAACGAGCATTTCATTTATAGTTTTCAACAGAAAAATGTCAATGGAGCAGTTTGGGACATTACAGCCCTTGAATATCTTTACGGACTTCTGGATACAACGAATGATTTGATACCTGATATTATATCAAATCCCTCTCTAGCCGAATTCAGAGATTTAATGTCTGCATGATTGACTACATGGTAAATTACAACTAATGTCCTTATGTCTGTGCAATAATATTGCTTTGATTATTGGTTAAAGATAAGGGTTGTAAAGAATATTTTTAGCTTATTACTACAACTTTCAAGTCAATACTTTTGTGAATTAATAGACAGTTTATTTGATTCTGTCTAACAAAAAGATAATTTTATCAGAATAAGTTAAATAAGTGACAAATACTTCCCTTACAATATAGAATCAGTGATCCCATTACCATCAACTTCATGATATTCCTCTCCATTTCTGTACTGTTCTTATTAATGCATTTAACACCGCATTCAAAACATTTCTCACCAAAACTATTCAAAATTGCATAAAAAGTGTAGCAAGAGAACCAAAATTAAGAGGAATTTAAACTGAGTTGTAAGAAAAAAGGAATTTTCTACTGTTAAAAGTAGATGCTAATTATTAAAAATAGCCAATCACCTAAATAATGAAATCGTAGGGCTGAAGAAACAATAGTGAATAAAACAAATATGTCTGAACACTCTTTATTAAAAGAATTTAGATGGATCTTCCTGTTATTTCAAGTTTTCGGGATTGAAGTACGAACTATTCCAAGGAATTTACGATGCCATTGGTCAAAAATCAGGAGCAGAGATATTTTGAAGAGAATATTTTATGCGTTTGGTACATGCATGAAAGTTTTTATGTTCATCAGTTTCGCGTTAAAACCAGTCTACAGAGCTATATGGATGATGTTTTTATTTGAAAATAGGATTGAGTTCATAAATGTTGTAACGACATCGTTGATTTTAATAATTTACACACTGGTATACAAGAGAAGGCTAGAAATGTTGCGAACAGTAAAAGATTTGAGCACAATGATAAAAGTTTTTCCAGAAATTAATTTTATTAGAGTGAAGAGGCGGTTTCTTCTGTATTTTCTATTTCTACAAATTCTTGTATTAGTTTATATAATTCATCAAAATTTCAGTTTCACTCAATTCCCTAAAATGTGGCATGTAAATGACTCCGATAAAATTGTACGGATGCTTTTTAACAATTCTTTAGCCATAAAAATTTACAACGTAACCTTTTTCTCTTTCGCATATACTTTCATTTGTCTCTTTGTTATTTACTACAGTATCACCTGCAGATACATGCATATTCTCTGCACTCATTTAATTGAAGGGATTAGATATACCCATTCTCTCGAAGAAATAAAGAAGCTCATCTATGTCTATGAAAAGATAGAGAGCCACATCACAAGCATGGACAGCATAATTTCACTTCCTGCCTTCGTGATTGTTAGTTTTTGCATGCTAGGCGCATTTTGGAGCAGTTATAGGACATTATGCGTTGAAACTGAGTTGTATGAAAATTTTTTTTTTCATGATACTACCAGGAAGTGTATGTTTATCGTATCAGATGCTATTGATGATGTCCGCTGCCATCACAAATGAATCGGCACATAATGTTAGAGTTATTTTTCAAAGTCTATCCTGTCAATGTTGTAAAAATCATTGCCAATCGGAATTTGCTTTCAAATTGAAATACGAGCCAAAGAGTAATTTAACTTTATGGAAGATTTACGTATTAAACAGGTCCCTCATAATAGCCAGTCTAGGAATTTTGATAACCTTTGGAATTCTGTTTGCCACTCTTGGAAAATAATGCGTAAGTTGTACAAGTAGGTGTATAATGCTAACGGTCCGACAAAATGCGACATATTGTAGATTTAGTATGTCGATTGATTCCATTTGAACGAGTCTTCAGCAACTTTCAGCGTACCCAAAGTTTTTCTCCTCTTTTAACCATTTCAAGTGCACTACACGTTTCGTTTAGAAAATTACTAAATTTATTTCAAAAATAAAATGAGTATTAGACATGCAGCTGATCATAAATATGTAAAGGAAAAAAAATTAGTATTTTTTAATTCTCAAGAAATTTGTGGTTTCACAGTGAAACTGATGAACTATAACTGGCTATTTTTCCTCCAAATCCCGCAATTTAAATTAGATATTTAATTTATAAGTATACGTGAGTATTCGGGATATTTAGCACTCATAAAATTGAATATTACATTCGAAGATTAAATTTTAATAAATATCAATTTGTGCAAGAACCCGATTTTATTTCTCTCAGAAATCAAAAGCAATTTAGCTCTTGGAATGCCGATATCTTTGAGAACACTAACGGGATTAAATTGGAATTTTTATATAAGTTGGCCAATATATCTGGCCCTTAAGTTATGAAAGAAAAATTTGCTCTCCGTTTCGCCAATGCGCAGTAAAACAATCCTAAACGTATGGTTTCACTGCGAAATTAATGAACACGAATGTATTAAGTCTGTTGTATCTTTGCGATTCTTTCTTGAAACTGGATTTAAGGCGTTGATATCCAGAGAAAAAGATGGAGTTCATAGCAAAACACGTATCAGCGAAAACTCTGCAAACACCGCTGAAGAATATGCAAACTTTCTTCAAACGGAACTTGAAATTATATTTGCTATCTTCGAATTTTTCGGAATCGGATTTATAGAAAAGCAACACAATTTTATCCGAATGGTCAAAACTTGCTCAAAATATTTTTTGCGTATTGTAATTTTCATAAAGATGCTAACTCAAATGTTTTGGATAGCATCTTTGCCCGACAGAAAGAACGAAATAACTCATTTTATGTAATTGTGTTACTGCTGCTGTTTTATTTATATTTGTGTAGAAAATGTCATGGGATGGTGTTTCCTTTACTTCTTCGTAACAATATACCTAAATCGGGCGTTTAATATACATCGAGGTCCAGTTTCCCTAAAGTGAGATGTATATTATTCCATATACTTCTAATTCACGTTTTTCTGGCTTTTGCTAATGACCATGCAGCCAAGATTAAAAAAGAAAACCTTTTAAAAACTAACTCTATGTTAAAGTTACTGATAACTAACTCTACGTGTATTACTAAAACTAACTCTATGTGAAGTTACATTGATTCCTTCAATTTTTGTAGCTTTTGGAACAATTTATTTCTTCGCTGAAGCGAGCATTCTTTTCCTTTTTGTCACATTTTACATCCTTACTTGCAGATATATTCACACTTTGCATAAACATTTTCATAAACATGTTGTTCTGTCACTGAAAATACCAAATTATTTTATTTGCGTGGGGTTATATCGAAGTGCATGGCTCTATTTGACGACAATTTTTCACTTATGCCTTTCTTTCCGTTTTCAATGGTATGAACGGGGATTTTTGGGGTGGATATCAAATGGCCTTCTGACAATTACTTTTAAAAGCTCGTTCCTCACTGGAACTTCGTTATGTTTACCTCCCAGTCTTGATCCTCGCTTTTTCTGTTAATGATATATCGAGTAAAACCAGATGCATTTTTCAGTATTTACTTTACACAAATTTCACTTGTGAGAAGGAGTAAAAATTTATGTTGAAAAGAAATTTCCTCCAAGAAAACTATCTCATACTATGGAAGATTTATACTGTAAACAGATCGCTTATTATTGGAAGCTTGAGTACTTTATTTACGTATGAAATTTTACTTTGTACTTTGTGAAAATAAAATGAGTACATAAACGATATAAAAAAAGATAAACGATAAACAATATGTTGTCATCAGTTTTTATACGAGCCGTGATTTTTGCAATTTATATGCCCAGTAAAATATGGCATTTCTACATATCCCTTTTTTCATAAATATGTGATGATTACAAACACTTTTAACTTTCCTTTGTCGAAATTGATGTACATTTATCTGAGATTTTTGTATATACACCACATAAGTTTAAACTTTACATCATTTCTAAATTTGTAAATATTTTATTCTTCATCTAGAGTAGAATGAATTCTGATAAAAGAAACTTTATGTGCCATTATTATCCACACACATTTACTTTTTTGTATTTCAAATCGAATATCAAACCAGAAGAGCTATTGATTTCTTTCACATTGTCGCTTTTTAACAAATATTTTTCCACTCATGTCTTATCTCTTTAATCTAAAAGAAAATAAAATTCAAAAAAGCGTAGTTAGAGTTTTTATTGATTTTTCATTAAGAATGACACTGACAAATTTCATACAGTAGTCGCCGCTTGTAGTGATCAAGGATTTAATGTTCAATCGGCTGTATTGATCAATCTAGCGTGGAACTGATCTCCCTTATCTAAACATATAGAAAATCCGCCGGTTCTAGTGATCAACAATTCGCTTGTAGTGATCGCTTTCGAGGCCGATGGAAGCGTCAAAGCCATGTGGTCAGGGAAACATCCGTACTCTGAAATTGCGTTATCGAAATAAAATGAGAAGAAACATTGTCACTGTGGTTGACACATTCTTAGAAGAGGCCGGTAAGTTCTTTGCCAGTGAAGTCGCGAAGAAAAGAAACAAGGCATAGGACGAAGTAATTGCTTTCGTTATGGAAGTTTCATCAGGAATTCCGAAGAGGATTTTGAGGATTAGATCACCGTTGACGGAAATTTGCAGACAACTGAAAAAACTACAGAAGAAAAAATTCGTCAAGCATGGGCGAATCGAATGAAAGAAATCAACATCATCCCAAGAAACTCTACAAGACCTTCCAACTTTAAGAAGATCAATCCAATACCGTTCGGAATCTTTTGATGCGCATGATTCATATAAACGGTTTATCCAGAGAATACTTCTAAACTTTGAAAAAGGGTTACTCTTGATGACTTTTTAAAGAAAATTTTAAAAATTAAATATGTCTGATTTTTTTCAATTCTGCACATTGTATCGATTTTCTTTTTCTAATTAAAACAAATAAGCACATACCAACAATGTTGTGTGGGGTGTTTTTATGCTATTTTTGTATTTGTATTATTTTAAAGGCATTTGGGATGTACTATAACTATAAACGGCATCCACTGTATTTCATAATAACAATTAAACAATAAGTCTTCCTTTTCATACTTTTTTTGCAATTTAATTGACAAAACACATAAATGCAGATATGAAAAAAATTCTAACCAGATTTGTTTCATTTCCGTTGTTGTCCTATTTTCAAAGCAAATGAGATATCTTATTAAAGAATGGGAGAGGAAATCAAACATGGAACGATCTTTATTATCTCACTATATACAAAAGTTTCTAAATTCACGTGAAAGCCTCGATTTATCTTTTCTGATGAAATGTAGAAATATAATTTCTTGAACAGGTTATAAATTAAGTCTTCTTATCCGAATTTCAATTAACTCAGCAATCCCTTTTAGCACGAGATGTTTTACAATATTCATACGAGATCTGTACGTGTTTTGCGGCCTTCAGAATATTGTAGCAACATCGCGTGGATATCGTAAAATATCTGTGCTAATATGGATGGCTTCAAATCAACAGACCATCTTTCTATTATTAATTAGTTCATTAAGGTTTATGTAAATTTACAAAAAATTCCTAACTCACTAATTTTTGGTATACATGTATGTTCGAAACCGTAAATTTAATTTATCAATTTTAATTACATTCAAATTTCGTGTACAGCAACAAAAGAAATATGAAAAGTTTTAATGACAAAATTATAGAAAATTATTACTTCATATATTGAATTTAGAAGAAGTGAAAATTGCGATAAAAAATACCCAAATAGTCAACTTATTGCTTTTAACTGAAAGACCATGATTCTCATTAGAAGAAATGTAAAAATTCTTATATAAGACACTTTCGATAATTTTTTGTATATATTTATAGTAATTGTGACAATAATTCTTTGAAATTTCTTCTGGAACTGGACTTATTGTCTTTTGTTCTGTGTTTCCCCCTTTTTATGATCGGCTAATAAAACTGAAATTATTCGCAACTTGTCTTTTTTAATAGCTTTCAGTTCTTTTTTATTTTGTTATTTCACATCTTTGCCATATTACAGTCCTATTAGCATTAGCACAAAATGTATACAGAAATTTTTAATAGTTTTTCATTCAGTTTATAAATAAGCGATATCTTTTTAATTATTTTCTCTTCAGTATATTAATAAATGTACGTTGAACGTGTCGCAAAACTTTCAGTTGTTTCTGTTGAAGAAAAGTGAATACATCTATCCAATTTTTCGGTTTAGACTCTGCCTAACAATTTTTACTGCTAACTTTTATAGATTTTTAGTATAATTTTTTTACAAATAATAATAAATAATAAAATTTTTCTCTGCCGCATTAAAATAATTAATTTTCAGAAACAGAAGATTTAGTTATAAGAAAACCTATCTGAAGTTGTCCACGTGTAACAACCCTATCTTTAGATCACTATCTGCTTCCTTCCATCCGAAGAAGGAGGAACTCTACTGTGTCTTACCTCGTGTCCTTGATCCTTTTCATCAAAAAAGAGAACAATATTTTCCAATACAGTGCGAAGATGTTTTCATAATGGATGTACACTATATGATCAAAACTATCCAAACTTTGGGATATTCACATTTTTTCGCATTTCTCCATAAAGGCTGGACGAACTGCCCTTCAACTTCCACCATGTAAAGAATAGGCTTGAACTCACAATTGGCAGTGAAGATTCGGTCCCGAGAGACCGTCCATTAATTGATGAAAAGGATTTGGGCTCACCTTATTTCTCAGAAAGCAGGCGATTTTGTGATACTTTTATCAATGGGTTTGTGTGCTGTTAGCAATACTTATATGCTATTTTTACTTTCCGTAAAAATAGCATTTGTATTTGGGAGGTATAGAGTTTTTAAAAAATCACAACAGCTTTCTTCTCTATACCATGAAGAGTTTCCAATCAAATTATACGAAATTTGCAGATTATATGACAATATACCAGCGAAGTTTTAAATTAAATATATTGAATGTTCGTGGAAATATAAGTATTTGTAGTAAAAAAGTTTCAACTGCGGATGTGCGAAAGATAGCGTAATTTTTTCATAATTAATAAAGCCAGATATATCGGACAACTTATATAAAAATTCCAGTTGAATGCCGTTAAGATTCAGGAAGATATTGGCATTATAGAAATCTGATTTTCCGTTGATCTGTAAGAGAAGCTAAGCGATGAATGGTTCCCTTATACTGATGCTTTTTAAACTTGAATCTTCTAATAGTTTTATTGAATTGAATAAATTTTTAATATACTGAATACCCATATTCACTACTAAATTAAGTATACATTTTAAATTGTAGTTCGATGATTAATATTCGAAGACTCTAAATAACATGAATTAGTAGAAAATCCCTCATAATTTAGTTTCTCTTCAACTAATCAACTAATATTCGGCTCGCTATAATACTTTCTTTCTGAATCTTAACGGTATTCAACTGGAACTTTGTTTATAATTTGTCCTATATATCTGGCTTTGAAATTATGAAAGAAATATTATGTTATGTTTCGCAGATGCGCAGTTAAAATTTTTTTGCTATAAATACTCATATTTTCTAGAATATTCAACGCATTTACTTTGAATTTTAATATAAAACTTCGCTAATATATTATAAAGTATTCTGTGAGCTTCATATGATTTGGTTGAAAATTCTATATGGTATAAGAAAAAAAAAACACGGAAAAATTTATGATTTAAAAAAACCATTTATATCTTCCCAAATATAAGCGATATTTTTAAGGAAATGCATGTAATTATTATGAACACTACACAAAACCATCGATGAAAGTTTCGTATCATTATCTGCTTTTCGAGAAAAGCGGTGAGTCCAAACCATTTTCTTTCATCTAGGAATGGACGGTCATCTAAATGTCCTCGGGACCGAATCTTCACTGTAAAATGTGAGTTCAAGCTTATCTTTACGTGGTCGAAATAGAAGGGCAGTTCATCCAGTCGTCTGGAGACGGTCATTAAATTGAGTTAGGAATTCCAAACTAATTTTATGCTAGATAACCCAGTGTATGAGGAATACTTAAAAAAACTTAAAATAACCGGTAAAAATTTTCAATCCGATCATAGGATATAAAAGTAATAAATTTTAAGATTTTCAGAAAGTAGCCTAAGCGATAGAATTTATGATGATAAGAAAACCGTTTTTGTCAAAAATTCCAAAATTACGAAAGTTATAGCCATTTTAATTGGAAGGGAATCACTAAAATTTTTATTAAGATAGAAACAAACAGTTTAGAGGGGTAAAATTTTGTGTATAATTTTGAACATTGATTACTAATGATAGAAATTCGTAAGAAGAATGTATAAGTTATTAAGTCACGAAGAATGAAGGAGCGGAGTAAAATTCAAAAGAGGACGAAGGTCAATAAGTTGATCTGGAACCTCAGGACTACTCCAAACTAGAAATCTTAGCGTATTATGCGAAAAAAGGTTGTTCGTAATTTTTCAAGCGCATAAATGATGTAGAATTAAAATAACTGTAAAACATTTCGAAATCCGAAAAGAGACTTTACAAAAAATAAGATTACAGTAAGAAAAATGACAGATGAAGTTTAGGATGTTAAAGAAAAGTGTTTATTTGCAAAATTAAAGGAGATGTAGCCATATTAATTAGATTGTAATTGGTGAAGAATCATTAAAATACTTATAAAAATTAAACTACTCGGCTGTGAAAGATGCAAACATGAACAAACACAAACACCCATACAATAAAAAGAATATTCTAGTTTTATTTTTCAAGCTTTCTTATTGTTATAACTATTTTCTGATTGAATGTTACAGGCATTGAGTTATATTTGTCACAAAAAAAATACAATACCATTGGAGTTAAGAAAAAAAAAGCATTGATCAAAACCAACTGTTTCACTTGACCTTCTGTAAAACTCTGCAAGATAAGCAGGTGATGAGCTGTTTTCTCCTATTAACTCCAGAAATCGGTCTTTATACGTATCGATTGCTTTCATTCAAATCAACCGATCGTTAGCGTAGCCTCTCCTCTCGAAGAAATTTATCTACAAACATAGCGATCGAATAGAATAGACGCGACGCCTTCCTTCCTGCAAAACCAATATTTCGTCTCCTCCCACCCAAAGGAACCTGTCACACGCTACACGTCGAATCCATGGAAGGAACGGCTTTTTGCGGATTCAAATCTGTATTTCGGAATTGAGTCCTCTGTAGGCCTTATTCCGGACAAATGGACTCGATTCCGACTACAGGATTCGTTTCAACTGGTCCGACTCTGCATTACCCCCCCTGTCGGTGACCGTTTGCTCCTCCGTCGGCAAAAAACTTAGCGATTTCGGGAAATGTTGAGAGCAGGGTATCGAGGAATCTAATAATTTTAATCCCATTATAAAGTTATTATGTAGTTAACGGTCGAGATAAGCGATTTTTGTCTGAATTTGAGGACTGATTAACGGTTAAGTCAACAAAATGACCGACATCCTTTCCAGTTGTCGTCCATTCGGCCTGTAGTTCACTCCACATTTGACAGAATAACCGACAAGGTGACAAGTGAATCAAATGTCACATTTTGCCGACTGTTTTCGGTCGGTCGGCTAAGTGATCAACATGACGGGTGAAAATTTGTATCTTTTGTTTTTCCCATCGACTGTTTCGATCACTTTTCGACGGAATTATTAGGTATAACTAAAGTATCTGTATTACACAAGAATCTGGCAATATATAGTAGTCATTCCTCTCAATGGTCATTTTTGTTCGGCGCGGAATTGTTCGGCCTATAGACATAATGTTAAAGTAACCTCTATTAACGGCCACTCAAACCCCTCTGAGCAGTCGGGTTGGTTGCGCGTTCAACTTCAATAAAATGCATTGCTTTCGCCTCTCCAACCGTGCAGGAGGAAAGAAAGAACACGAAATTCCTACACTCAAAAACAACACCAGAAATCAGATAGAAATTAATCATTCTTTTCCCAATGTGAAGAGAAAAGTGAAATTCGGACTCTACCGGGTTTGGGCATTAAAGAGTTCATTTGTCCCTTTCAGGTGCCGATTCGAACTATGACAATAAATCTGCATCGAATTAAATTTTCAGCTGAACGACTTTAGGAAAAATTGAGGATATCATTGCCTTTCCTCAGCAACTACCGACGAAACAATTAGGGATGTATTTTTAAGATTAAAAAAATGAAAGAGTAACCTCCGAAAGAGCTGAAAGACCCAAACAGAAACAAATTTTATAATTTTTCTAAAAAAAAGAAAAAAAAATGAGAGAGAGAGAAATTTTCGGATAAAGTACTTTTTTCCTTTGGATAATTTTTAAAATTAGCTTAATCAGAAATGTCGAATTTGGACTTATTTAAATAAGTATTTTGTGCTCTCACTCCCAAGCACACCCTTGTGGAGATGCAAATTTTCTTCGGAACGGTGGGTGACCATTGTAGAGAGGTTTCAGTGTATTATATACTAGCCGCCCTCTTCGACTAGCTTATTCGTCGTAAATATAAATTCAACTGAATCTCATATGACTTAATTTGATATTCACGGTACCCTTAAAAATGTAATTTTTAACTTCAAATTGTGATAGATACTTAACCCGTGTTCTTTTAGTAGCTTTGCATCTGTTCTGTTCATTGTCTACATAAACGTCTCTAATGGAGTCAAGTGACTGCATGTGTCATCTAACATCTAATTTCTCGTCGTCGGCACCTTTCTTATTCCTTATGCATAATACGAATTTGCTTTCAGTATGAAAATGGCTCGACATATTTTACGTCTTGCAGCATGTTAGCTGGATTAAAACATGCTGATAGAAAGAATTAAAACACGGCAACCAAAATAATTAAGCTTACTTAATATGTTTCTAAATATAGTTATTACCTAAGAGAACTTCGTTTAAAGAGTTTATAGAAAAATTGATGAAACAAAAAAGAAAGTAAAATCCATTAGGACATTACCTTAGTTTTCAATAGTGGAAGTGAAACACGCAATTAAATATTATTTGTGTAAACACTGGAAACGGTTTGAATCAGATTGCAACAATGAAAAGTATCGTCGTAAATTATGAATAATAAATTATATAATTCTAAAAATAAAAATATTTTTACGAATTTATGAAAATTAGAGAAAAAAATATGGCAACTTAATTTATAACATTAAAAAAGACGAGTTTGTGAATTTTCAGATGGTGGCCCGTACTGATCAAAAATTCTATTTTAAACTCGCACGATAAACCTAGAGCATTCTGATTGGTTAGCTATGCTTGTAAAGCGACATGAATTGGCAAAATCGGTCCATTTGTTGAGACTGGGAACTCAGTCAAGGCTCCCTCCCTAGAGAATGTACAATGAAGTAGTGTTTTTGCGAATTTTCTCGAAAATGAAGAATGGAGATGGGGAGGCAACCATTGAAAATGTATCTAGGGCCGCGAGTTTTCATATAAAATAAAAATTGGGGAAATGTATTCAGCAGTTGTGACTGAGGATTGGTCCTTTGGTTTTGCAAATTATTTTAAATATATAGACTACCGCCTTCAGCTACCATCTGTTGGCCCGTAATATTAAAAGCTAGTAGCTTGCAACTTGGTGAAATAAATTGGCGAATTGGTAGTTGTGAAGGCTGAGGGACTGCGCCAAAGTTTTATTTTGCGATGGATTTTAAAATGGAAGATGGTGGGTGGCAGGAGACCATTGATGACATATCTATACGTCATAAGTTTCCGTATGAAATCAAAATTATCGACAACGGTTGGTGCTGGGGGACTGGTCCACTGGTTTTTCCAATTATTTTAAACTAACCGCCTTCGGCGACCAGCTTGTTTGCCGTGAATATGATTTCAATTGAATCTTGCATCATTTGATATTCATGATTCCCCTAACAAAGTAATTTTAAACTTCAGATTGTGGTAGATATTTAAGCCATGTTCTTTTAGTGCATGCACCTCGTTTGATAATTTTCTACATGAGTGTCCCTATTGGAGTTAAATAACTGACCATGTCATGTGACATGTAATTGCACGTTCTCGGCGCTATCTTCACTTTCACTTTCTTTTTCCTCTTGCAAAATCTGCATTTGATTTCAACATTAAAATGACGCAGCACATAACATGGCTAGCGGCATGTTAGTTGAAAAAAGAATGAAAAGATAGCAACCATAATTATTCAGGTTACTGGATATATTTCTTAATATACGTGATATCTCAGAGAGCTTGGTTTACAGATTCCGCAAAAATTTTCATGAAATAAAATATGAAAGCAAAATGTATTAGGATATTATCTCATCTTTCAATAATGAAAGAGAAACACACAATTAAATATTTGTCTAAACAATGGAAACGGTTTGAATTGCATTGCAACAATAAAAAGGATTGTTGTAAATTATGCCAAAATATTTTTAAAAATTTATTAAAATTAGAGGAAAATTTGTAAGACAAATTAATCGATATCATTGAAGAGGTAATTTTTTAAACTTTCAGATCGCATAAAAATAATTTTCGTGCTGCAATATTTTTGGAAGGTATTAAGGAAAAACGCCAAACTTTCGCTTAATTTTAATTAATTAAAATCTAATTAAATTTTAAAAAAGGGTTAGAAGGTACACATTCCCACCCTCCAAAGCAGGTTTGTGCCAAATATCGTAGCCCTAGGTCCAGCGGTCTGTCCTGTAGAGCACCAGCACACACATTCTCCTTTATTATTAGTAGAGATATGTAGATATGACTTTATAGGTGCAAAATTTGGTAATAATTATTTACACTTGTTTCAGATATTATTTTAATTTGTTATAAGATTTAGATAATAATCTGCAAATTTTTGCAAATATCAGTGCGTTACACTTCATTTCTTAAGAGATTTGTTCATAATTCTTCATTTTCTATTATTGCTTGTAGTTCAGTCAGACAATTCTTACTGCACCCACATTATACAAATAGCTAATTATACTAAATAACTAATTGTCATAATTAAATTCACTACTTATTACTTAATTACCTTTTAATTAAATATAAAATTAATTATTATTTGTTATTTTGAAGTTACCTAAATTAGATAAATTTTGCTTTCCCCACCGTCGGAAAATTACTGGCGCCGCCTCTGGGAACCAATCATTTATTTTGCGGATCCGGATCCTCGGATCAGTAGTTTCAAAGAGAAGTTATAAAGAAAATCAGAATGGAACCTGAGGTATGTAATATCCTTAAATAGTTTATTAACTGCAACATTCTTCATATAACAGAGTAAAATATTGTTTTGAAGCAATAAATATGAAAGAAAAATATAAATTTTGTAAGGGAATTATTAAATAGCTGCTATTTTTTCTAGAAACAATTAAAAACATATTAATCTCAATTTTAAATAAAAGTGCCTTTAAAATAATTTCCTCTATAAATACCAATAACAGACAAGAGAATTTGCAGCAAATAAATGTATTCAATATTTTCACGAGACAAAATGTCAAAGAATAAGTAAAATATGTGTAATATTTTTTTGAATATTAGTAGAAATTCACTCATTGAAAAAAAATCAACTGGAGGCTGCCTCTGAGAAAAAGACAATGGGATTGAGGGGCGTAGATTTACTTACCTCACTCAACTGTGACTAAAGTTGTTCCATGTGGCAAAAGTAGCTCTAAGTGACTTAGACCTATGATCTATGCTCTATGACCTTTCTCTGTCAAATGAAACTAAAACCAACTCAACTCAATTAAATCGATGGAAAGGACAGCTCAATTAAATCAACAATTGTTAATAATAATTAATTAAGGACAGTTAATTAATCGATTAATCAACTGTGACTTTCTGTGACTAAAGTAGCTCTATGTGACTTTGACTTATTACCTATGCTCTATGACCTTTCTCTGCTAAATGAATTAATTTGAATGAGTTAATTATTAATCTGTTAAAATCCAGTTAATATACCGCTCACTACCGAGGTCGCTGTGACGTCATCAAAATTCTTCGTAATTTTCACCAACTTTGCAACTCAACTGTGACTAAACCATAATTACAAATTCTAAAATTATTCTTGCAATCTTCAAAGTCTACCTTTCTCTGTTAAATAAAACTAAAACCAATTCCCTATGTTATTTGGTTGCGGAATTATAAGAGTTTAAAAATACCACGAAAAGCGTTATAATTTTTTCCGTTCCCGACAGACCATTAGACCACTATGGAGAGACGTAAGTCTACGTCAAAATGACAGGTAATCCATTTACATCTAAAGTGTTCTATGGGCTCATAGTTGAATCAATAAGACAACACTTTCCCAAAGCAGAAGGCCATTCATCTAATTAGACGATACAGAATACTACACTGTTAAGGAGTTAAAACTTCATCTAAATAGGTTCAGTTTTCTCTTTAACTTCTTAATATAATTAAGAAAATTGAGTGCATGCATACGAAAAGTATGTCTTCCCGCTTACAGATTTTGTCAGAAATTTGATAACGTTCTTAATTTTTCTATAATATCTACACGGCAAATTTCATCTATCTCGATCTATAGGTGTTTGAATTACCGCGTTCATATACACACGGATTTCTCTTTAAACATTCAAACTCCATGAATATGAATTTCTATTTATTTTTAAAAAAACATTAATGATGAGGGGGTTATCGAATTTCTTACTTACCACTAGCTAGCGACTTATTTTCGAAGTTCCGAAATTTCAGATAACAAACTTATCTACTTCTCAACCCACAAGGGTTTTAAAAAAGTTTTTTTTTCAAATAAATTGCTCTTCTGCATTAATTGTGAAAAGGGGAAAAGTAATTCTTGTTAATTATTTTTCAAACAAGTTATGTTACTAAAAATGAATCAACTGATCATATAAGTATATGCGTATTCATATCGATTAAATATACGAAATAAAAAATTCTTCAGAACTATGAACATTGAAATCCAGTTCATTCACAAAATTGCCACATTGGGTTTCACATGAAGGATTATTTTTAAAATTGCCTTTGCTGAGGAATCTCATTTTCAAAAAAATGGCCACAAAGGTATCTTACATATTTGTAATTTTAAAAATTTCCATTCACATATCATCAACGAAAGCTTTTTATTAAAACTTCCAACACTGTATCTCTTAAGAATGCTTATCCTCAAAACTCCCTGCTACGTGCACCGATGAGGATTTCCTCGAAGGATATTGCGAGGGTCTCCCGCACGAAAACTCTCCTTTCTCCCAAGAAGTTTAAAGGAGGAGAGGGGGTTATTTCCCACACCATGAGAAAGTTTTGTGCTACGTGAGACAGTCGTCACGAATTGCTCATATAATATAATAAGGAAATGTCTGTACAGTTGGAAATGCAAACAAAACATATTTAAATGAAACTTATAATATACAGAGGTGTGCAAAAAATTACATCAAGTGTTTCAATCAGTGTTTGTCTCGGAAAACAATACTACTCTAAGCCTAACCGTATGAAATGCTGCAAATAATTCAAAAAGAAAATGCTTGAACAGATAAGATGAGAAATGAAATGTATTTTTAAATTTAATTTCTTTTCGTGGTACTTTTATAGCACAACACGGCTGATCACTGGCAATGTGTGTTCAAAACATTTTGGCGAGATTTCGCATAATAAATGATTGTGATGCAATTTTTTTGTACATCATTGTATTTTAGAAAAGAATTAAATGTATAAAAGCATAACGGATAACAGCTTATTCAAGAAGAAAGACATATAATTTTTGAAGATGAATTTGAAATATTCGAACTAAATCGAGAACTATTTCGAGTAAAACTTCTTTTGTATAGACGTCCTGACAAAAATCAAAATATATATGTTTGCGAAGAATTGTTTTCACCGTCATACAAATTAATCCCCATCAAACTGATTAGTAAAGCAAATTAATTTTTCTCAAATAAAGTCTGATTTTGAAATTTGGTATATATTTACATCTTGGATGAGAGATTTCTATATAAAGAATGTCACATGATTTTCTGCGAATATTGACAAAAGTTGCTTCATTGATAAAATATTGGTTATTATAAATATGTGTGGAAATTCGGAAATCTCATATTTTGCTTAACATAAGCTGTCGAATAAATAGTTCATGATCAACTGAAAAAAGGTTCTTAAAGCTATTAATGCTGGCAGAAACCTTTCCGTGTAGGTGTTTTTAAGTGACTGAAAAGACAAAAAGTGGCCTTGTGGAGAAAGTGCAAAATTTAAAAAAGGACGATTTTAAGAAATCCTCCTTAAATGTGTCGTTGTTATCAAGCAAATAATGACTAATCAATACGAGAATAACTACTAAATACGAACATAAAGAAGAAAAGAGGAAAATACGGGTGTAGTTTCATCCCTCATTAGATGCATCGTTGCTGTATTAACCCTTTAATAATGACCATGAATAATTGAGCAAGGTGATTACCAAAATCAGTATTTAATACAAACAACACTAGTGTAAAACAAGCCATTTCTTAATGAAACAAGTCCGAGGTCCATCTGGACTGAAGAAAATCAAAAAAAGTATTATAAAAAACTCGATACACTACTGCAAATTATCACTCTACTGTCCTTTTTTATCGTAACTGTTTTGTTTGCCTACTTTTTAGTCGCAAAATTGATCTTACTTCCATGAGTCAGGATATGAAGTTTATGGCTCTTTACCTAGAGTTCCAATTAAGATTCCGTAAGTTACAACAGTTCCAAGACTCGCGATAATGAGTGATCTACTCAACGGATAAATTTTCCATAAAGTTAGGTACTTTTCTTGTTTCAAATCTTTCTTAAATTCACACTTTAAATCTTCTTCATTCCTTGGAATTCGATACAGCAAGAAGTGTGAAACGCATCGAGCCTTTTCATTCACGATTGAGCCCGGAAACATTATCAATAACTGAATTGATAAGAAGTGTATTCCAGTTAGTAGAAAGTAATAATAGGACGCAGGAGAAATTTCTTTGCTGAATGCCAGTATATAACCCACTCTAAATTCTGCTGTCATGGCTATGAGAACAGAAGACAAAGCAGGAAGCGAAAAGATCTCATCCATGCTGTCCAATATTTTTGCAACATCTCTGTAGACGTATAGAGAATTTTTCATACCTAAATTAAAATAATTGCTTTTGATTTGATCATATAGTTTGTCGAATAAAATTCGAAGAAATCTGCAGGATAAACAGTAATAAATCGCAAAAAGAGACGAAATAATGCTTGTCACTGAGTGGAATAGAAAATCGGTTGTTTTAATCATTAAAGAACAGTGAAACTTTCGAAAATATATCCATTCTTTAACTAAAATGGACTCACAGACGTTTGCTTCGTCTGTGAGAATGAAACCAATGTCGTAATACATATATCCGTCGTATATTATTTCTGCTGTAACAAAAATCATAGACCACATGACTGGAAATTTCATTTGTTGAATCGTACATTTCGGAAACATATTACATTTCTTATGAAGGGATTCTACCATCTGTAACATTTTCCCTCGTTTTTTGTAAGTTGATGCATAAAGTGTTGCGACGCACGCTGTGAGGATAAAACGACTGCAGTGGGATGTTAGATTTTGAGCTATTATAATATTAATGATTTCTATAAGAAATCTGATGCCAAAAACAATGAAACATACGTACTTTGGCCAATTCCAAATGACATAAACCTCCTTTAGGTAGCTATTTCTTTTTCGGTTCGCCTCGCGATCACTAAAATGTTTGTTTTTGAAGTGATTCTGTGCATCTATACCAAAGAATCGAAGAAAATAGAAGATGGAACGAAATTCATCTGCGGCAGAATGTTTAAGATAGTAGTTTACTTTCAATTTTTTTATCTTCGAAGGTTTTGAAACTTTCATATTTTTCTAAGTTTTGATTCTTAGAAGATGTGTTAAATTCGTCACGAGCTTAAGCTGAAATTTCCAATGCCACTTGTTTGTAACAAATGAGAGAAACGTGGTGTTTATTTCACCAAACAGAAGTTCTAGGAGACGGAAATTTGCTTGCTCCATATAAAGATTTTTAGTTGTGCTTTAATATATGAAGCACTATCGAAGATTAGAACATCGACTTTTGCCATAGTGTCTCTTACATTTAAGGAAAGGAATACAAGACTGAAAAGCAATATAATTTATTTCGTAACTACCACTCAAATATTTTTAACACAGATAACGATCACTTCGGAGGCTATCAATCCTCAATGAAAACCTTTTAGCTTATGTATTCTAAACAGAAACGATTGATTATCTATTTGTTGATGGAATGAACTAATGGTTATAATAGTTCAGTTTAATGTGTCATTCATAGAAGAATATGTTAAAAGTTGTCATGTTTCTGACGAGATTTTCATAAAAAAGCAATAATGGGTTTTTTGATTCATGATATCAGAAAGCTTGTTATTGTTTTTGCAGTTCTTAAATTTCACTCACTTATTTATTTAATTGACATTCATACAATGTACTAAAAAATTACATGTTGTTGAAATTCTCTAAATTGAACTAATAATCAGAAAGTGCAATAGTTAAAAATGAATGCGTAAAAACAATCGAATTTTATTTAATTGAAAAATAGAAAGCTAATTTGTTAAGTAAAATAGAAAAAAACTAGTTACACATATGATCTTCAATTAAAAACCAACCAAAGACCTTAATCGAAAATAAACCAGCGAGAATAGTCTCCCCAAGACATTCTTGTATAGTCGTATAACTCCCTAACAAAGTGTCATCCCCAGCGGCGTAGCAAGGGTAAGTGTCTCCCGGGTCATAATATGATTTCTTCGCTCACTTTATTATCTGTGGCTTCTCATGTTTCAACAGTGCCAGGAGAATAGTACTTTAACGCCCCTCATAGCATTTGATTTTAAAAGCGACATAATCGATTTAAAGTTTTGAAAGCACTGATGATGAACCAGGGGCTTAGCGAGGGTAAGTGATGCTAGGGTCATAATATGATTTTTTTACTCCAATCATCATCAGTGGCCTAGAAAGCGTAAATGATGCCCTGCGCATGGTTTATTTTCAAACCTTTTCGTCGTGTTTTGCTTTAAAAACAATATAAACTCAGTAATATTTTGACTCCATCGCGCCTCCTAAACCTGGCGCCGGGACATTAATATCCCCCTTGCTTCCCAGTCGGCACGCCACTGGTCATCTCCCTCGCCGCACAAAAATCTCGGACCTTCGGTAAGGCTGGGAAAGCGACGAGTAAGGGAAAGCGGGGCTAAACCGGGTAGCTATGGTTTGAAGGCCTGTTGGAGCTAAAATATTCGACAGAGATATTGTCAAATTATATTAAAATACTAGCTGTATGGCCCGGCGTTGCACGGGCTAAATCGAATAACAGCTGAGGTCACGTGACACATGCCTAATGTGTGTTATAATATTGTTGAAGTGTGTTCTATTAGTGTTTTCACCTCCTGCTTCAGCTGGGTGTAGATGAGAGGTCCTGTGATAAATTTGGCCATGAATTCTGAAGCAATACGCTCCTCTCCCTATAGACGGTACAATCTGTGCACCCATTGAAGCATTGGTACGACCTTATGTTATTTTTGAAATGCACTGATAATTCATCGGAGCCATCCATCAATCCTTTCATTTCCACTGGATAAACTGAAGCTTGCTCAATTATATTTCCATTATGACAACAATGAGTGTAAATTCCTCTTGTATTCTTTTCATCCCGGAAATACAACCCTCCGCATTTCAGACAGAGATTGTCCATTTCTCCACAGTTGTGTTCTTCAACAATAGGGTAAAGAACAGTTCTAGCTGCATAAAAAGATTGTATCTGATGGTGATTTTGTCCTTCAATAACATTTAGACGGCGTTCTCTTGCATGTTGTAGCATGGCTGACAATCGGCTATTTCTTTGTTCGTCTGTTTCTTCGGCTCTTCTCTGCTGGCTACGTTGTCCCATTACTGCCAATCGGCTATTTCTTTGTTCGTCTGTTTCTTCGGCTCTTCTGTCCTGGCCACGTTGTGCCATAGTTGACAATCGGCGGCTTCTTTCTTCTTCAGTTTCAACAACTCTCCTTCCACGTTTTCTAATTGCCTCCCGACTACTGGCGGCATCCCCTGTAATTCCTCTTTTTCTTTTAGGCATCGGAAAAAGCGAGAATTGAACAAAGCAAAAATAGTAACTTCCAAATATCAGCTTAAAATAGAAGCTTCCACAAATATTTAAACTTGATCAAATCAATGAATAATAATTAAAATCACTAACATAACTAATCTATATCTTTCGGCACATAACTTTACAGAAACAAATCACCCCTTTTAATTTCGTTAAAATGATTTTGTTGGACGTTATATCACGGGATAAAAAAAGAATTTATACACTTTCAACAATACATTTTTTTTATTTCTGTCAGCGTCACTTTTTTATTGTTGTTGTAACAATGTTCTTTAAAGTAAACGACTTCAACAATAAAATAAATTTTGAATTCCGCTGTAACAATGAAAAGTATTGTTATAAAGTATCCGAAACAATGAAAAGTATTGTTGTACATTAGTTTTTGATTAATATCTTTTTCTCTAATTAAAATTTCGATATTTAAATGACCGAAATGGATTCCTTGAATTATTCCCCATCTTTTGGTACTTTCCGCGCGTTTCTCCGTTCGGCGATTCTTGAGAAGATAGAAGGACATACATACATACATACGTTTGTTTACCTTCGAATTTTAATAGGATAGATTCATTATTTATCGGAGTACAATATATCTTTTCAGAAAAGTCACAGTTTCATTACTTTTTTATCACTGATATTTTCATAAAAAAGTCGAATTACACTCGGGTACACATGTTAACGTTAATTGGGAGTTAGGAAAACTCGATTTTCAGTGGAAAAGTTGCAATCATTTTTATTTTATTCGACAATTTAAGAATATTAGTTACAAAATTCACAAGTAAAGCAGTTCTCTTCTTCCTCCGAGCCACTGCAGCTTTCGTGGGCGCGGATAGGACAATTTTTACATTGGATTAACCCTTCTTTATTTAAATTAGAAAATACATTATTAAAATATAAAAAATAAACGTCTGTGGTATGTTCTTATCGTCTTAATCGGAGGACTCATCAATACTGACTGTCCCTGTATTACGGTACTTGAGTAACCGCTTTTATCCCAAGCGCAGAGGTTATAAAAACAATATAGAACCGCGCAATTACTGAAGTAAATCGTATTGTTAATAGAGTATAAATTCTTAGTAAACGTATAATAAGCTGGACTAAATATTGTTTTTATAACTGTAATGAATTTTAAGTAAGGACAGTTAAAAATCAAACGATCATTAGAGAGTTGACGTCTTAAATCAAATAAACCTTCACAGATGCAGTGCATTCTACAGCCACAACACGCCATTTCGACTGTTTCTTTTTCTTGGCTAGTAGATCGTTCGTTAATTCTGATGAATCGGTAATTTATTTATAGTTTTATTAAAACAGATGAAAGCAAAGATTTGTGTAAATAATTCGCATAGGAAAGAGAGAGAGAGGAAGAGAAAGAAATAAGATCTTACATGTTGAGAGTTGTTTTCTCCTGTTGAGTTCCATCTAATCTTTTCTTGAATGTTTTTTCAACGATGTAGCCAAACATTTTATGCTATAAAAAGTTGAAAAATATCGAATTTCTGAAGCATGAAACGTTTTACTTCCCCTGTCTCGCTAAAAATTTTCTACAATTTGTTCCAATGCATTTTTGATGGTACTTCAATAATAAGTTAATGTATTTGTTTTGTAAATACATGAAGTAAGATTTTTGTTGTTACTAATCCCTCTCTGTCTTGCGGCAGATAGACAACATCCATGAGCCCACTCACCCTCAAGAAATCGAGAGCAAGCAAAGGATCCGTCTCGAAAGTCTCCCTAGATAGGCGAAGACAAGAGAGGATGTGCTCTGGGGACGCACTCGCTACTCCACACTTTGCGCACACCGGAAAAACTTTGTTACCGTGGCTAAAGGAGCAACTTCTCAGGTGCCCGCTAACAAATCTAGACAGCGCCGTCTGGTCGGCTCTGTCACAGGCAAGGCCAATGGAGCCACCAGGACTGCTCCGCTTATACCAATCATGGGATGGATGGACCCTCCACGTCTTTAAATCTTTGTTTTTTCTGATGGAATAAATCTCGTCAAATGTTAGTAAGATTTTTGCATAATATAAGTGTGCAATATTGTACGTTGATTGTTTTAAGATTGTAAATATAGTTTTGCAAGATAGTGTATATATGGGGGAAACAGAGAAACAATAATTTTTAAAGTTTGTGAAGATGATCTTTGGTTTTTTTAAGGGGGGAGGGGAAGCGAAGCCAATTGTTCACAGTACCACTAGGATTGGCCTCCTTTTGCCTTAAACCCTATTGGGTAGGCTGGGCCGCCGTGGGCATCCAGTACTACTAGGATAGTTTATATATAGAGACAAAAAAAATGCTTCCTTGTGAGACAAATTATGATGTACGTCTGTTCTCCCTAGAAACTATATTTTCTTCAAAATGAGTGATAATAATTAAAAAAAAATCTTTATAAACTGCGATGAAGAACAGAGATTATATTTTTTATGGGGTGGAATGAGGTCTACTGTTCACAGAACTATTAGTTGACCGAGCGAAGCGAGGTCTTGTTTCAATTTAATCACTCGGCATTTCGTCTGCTTTCCTGTAAATTTCTTTATTACACAGTCGCGACCAAGAAGGTTGTTCAATTTCCTTCGAATTACGACGAAACGACCTTATGTGTAAGGATTTTTATTTTTTAAGTCCGTTTCCAGATGTTGGCTGCTGATTTTAACGGTGTCAATGTTTGGCGAGTTTGTCACTATTAAAACATTTGAGTAATTTAGGTAATGCTGAGACATCTAAATGTAATTCTGCGAATACTGATAGAAGCAGATATTTTATAGCAATTTTGAGAATACTCATAAAGGAAGACATTTAATTGTAATTTTGCAAAAACCAATAAAAGCAAAGACTTTTGCAAATATGTCGTATTCAAAAAAGAAATGACTAAAACTTTAAAAAGCGCAACGAAGAGCAGATATTAGAAATGTTTTTGATGTGAGGTCTACTGCTCGCAGAACACTAATGCAAAAAAATGAAAAAATTAGAGACATGAAAAGGCGAAAAATTATAGATAAAGTTGGAAAAAACCCCACGGAAAACAAATTTTTAGTTTTTCAGGTTAACTATTACAATTTTTTTATCTGTTGAACTTAATACAACATTAATAATATTAAATTGCGTTTTTCTCCCTTTAATTTGATAATGACTCGAAAGAAATATGTTCGTAATCTGAAACTCAAAGAATTCAGTAAGAGTCCGTGAAAGTACACGAGGTGTATTTTTGTTATATTTTAAGAGACGAAAACGATACTAATTTGTAAAATTGGGAAATAAGTTTTTAATTTATTTGAAAATAAAACTGTCGTTGTAAAAAATGCGCTGATTTTAGAATCATGTTAATGATGTTAAATTCGGCTTCCCTTTTACTGACAATCTCATAATGGAAATAATTTTAATAAATTCAAACTTAGACAACTTTTTCAGTAAATGCCTTATTTCTGTACGTAAACAAGCTTACGTAACAATTTAAACATTTTACAAGATAATATACAATTTGAACAGTTGGCAAAAGAAGTTCCAAAGCATTTTATTTTTTGAGGGCGTTTACCTTTTCTCTTTTCGACCTGCATCTACATTGCATTGCCCAATATAAAATGCGGGCGGGGAAATGCAAATACGATAAAAACAACAAAGTAAAAAATTATTATCCGACACTTGCATCGACTTTCAGAAGTTTTGCTATTTAAATCCGTATTAAAGTCAACGTAGTTATTAATTTTGAATACAAAAATTACCTGAACGAGCTTAAATGTCTCAAGTATCCTTTACCATCTTGAATAGATTGAAATAATTAAAAAATACCCCAAATCGGTGGTGGCATCTAATTAGGAGGTTAAATAAAATCGTATCACAAGGGATTAAGTACAGTAGAGAAGGTGTCATCTAATTATATAGAAGGTAACAATCGTATATGATCGCCATATGAATCTTATTTGATTTATATGGCGACGAACGTGTTATTATTTTTACATCTGAAGTTCGGAATTATGTCTTTGTAGAAAAAAGAATTCTTATCTATTTTCCCAAAGTCGCCAGTAAAATTCCGTAAGTTAGTAAAGTAGCAAAACTTGATATTAAAAGCGATCTGTCCAGTGAATATATTTTCCAAAGAGTAAGGCTTCTCGCTTGTACATAAAAGTGCTTTAAATTGCAATTTCTTACATGAACCTCACGAACCTTGTTTACTGAATTTCTTAACATCTCTTTTGCATTCATTGCTATTTCGTTTGTGAGGAATCCTGATATCATTAATGACAATTGATGTGATAGAGAAATAATGGCTAAGCAAATAAAGAAAAAATATGTTTCTCCAGACGTATTTGAAGGAAAAGCCAGTTTGTAGCCTGATCGAAATAAAGTTATCATTGTGATAAGGACTGAAATTAAGGCAGTGAAAGAAAAGTGATCATCGATATTTTTCATCATATTCATAATTGCTTCGTTTGTGTTCAATAAATCAAGAAAATTTTCTTTTGGGGGAGAAGTGTGCTTGAGAAGCTGTGTAAGCAGTTGCACAAAAAGGATTCTTATAATTCGGCAAGTAAAAGTATAATAAGTAATGAAAAGACAATGAGTAATTTTTGTAACCAAAAAGAATAACAATTCCAGTGTATAAAGAATCGAAAATATGAAGTTCATTGAAGAATTGGCCATTTCCACTGGTAAGATCTTTTGAAACAATTTCATTGGATTTTTCACCCAGTTGTATTTTCTGAACACTAGAAGAAGTCCCCCAAAAATCATGATAATTTGGCCAATTGCAATTGATTTTATAAATATATACTTTTCCTTACTTAAGCTATTCTTGGGAAACATTTCCAATATTCGATTAATATTTTTTATCATCCTAAAAAATTGTTGACGTTTTCTATAGATTGATATATACAGCAACTCATACAAAATTATCATAGTAAACATTGTAAATTCATATCTCAGTTCTGTTGCAACGAGCATGTAGAATATTCCAATTGATACCTTCAGAGCAAAAACTATAAAAACAAAGCAAGTCAGATAATTCACAGTGCAAAACTTTGAAGTTTGGTTTTCCAGATGTTTCGTAGCATTTTCATTTCGAACTTTACATCGGGAGTTGGGATAGTTTGATATTTTGATGCCTATTAAATTGAATAAAATGAAGATAAATTTGATTTCATTTATAAGAGGAAATGCTGAAGATTTTCTTATGTTTGATGCTTGACTGTAATAAATGTTAGTAGAATTTGTAACTTTTGCATCATTTTTTATTCTTGAATTGCGAAATAGACTCTCATTTGTTTGGTTTTCCATAATTACTTTCAAGAATACGCTATAGGATTCTTTTAGAAAATTTCATAGATTAAAAAGAAGCTGTTATTAGTAATTACTTTTTTAGAAAATCTTCCGTTGTTGAGAATTACTGTTTATCTTTAGTATAGTGATTTGAAGCACTTTCCTCCTGTATTGGATAAAGTATATTTATCAAACCATTATAACTGTCATCAATAGATTCTCATTCTTTAACAGAGACGATTTTTCATGAATAAAAAGAAATTATCATAATGATTTATTTTCACAGAATAGCCAATTGAAGCGGTTTCATGTAATACAACTGATCAATTATATTTTATGCAAAAAGTGTTTTGTATTGCATTAGCATTTATTTCTACAATTTCGTACTTTTCTTTCCGTTACTAAAATGGGGGAAAAAATAAATAAACTTTTCATTAGATCCAGATTTTGCTAAAATTTTGATTGCTTTTATCTTTAGAGAAGATTTGAAAGAGGCATCTCATTATATGGGCGTTCCAAACAAATAGAAAACTTTAAATCACCACATATCTCTCTTTTATTATTTCTGTTTACTTTTTCTTCTATATTATTATTATTTCTGAAACTCAACATATTCGGCAAAAGCCGTATTCTGATGTAAACAATCAACAATTCACAAATAAATGTTCAAATATGTAAATGAAGTGTACTCTTATAATATTTATTATAATATTAGAGTTCTTCATTAACTATCAATTCATTCTTTTAAATCCAGAAAAAATTACCTCTATCTATTCATTCCACTAATTCGAAAGTAGACAAAATAATTAAAAATTAAAATAATTAATTATAGACCTTCAAAAAGTGGCTGAGAAATGTGCTTCAGGCCTCTGCTAGGTTCGATTTCCAAAATCACCAGGTTGTCATTCAGTAACGTGAGCTAGACGTTTGACATCCAGATCATGCCCAGAAATAGGGCAAGTTATACCTACAGCATCTGAAATTAGCAATGATAAATTTTTTAATCTTTATAAAACACTCTGCACCTTCACAACCCGCAGGAGCGGGAATATATTAACTTGATTAGAGTACTGAAAGTAAGGTATTTGAATTATAAAAGAGAAGTAGCAGTTCTGCTATAATAAAGGAAGAAATTTAACAATTTAAAAAACGTTAATGCTTCAACAATCAAGTCGAAGGGTTGCGCCATTATCCAACTGTGTCTGTTTGTTTAGAGTGCAATTTCCGCGCTATGGCGTGTTTTTTCCTTGTACAGCTACTTGCAACAAAGGAACGAATTTAACACGCAAATATCTGAACAATGAAACCACAAAAGGTTGCACTATTAATCCTTTCAGTTTGTTTGTTTAGTGTGCCATATCGGCGCGTTTATCGCTGAGAGAAAATTGCCTTTCCAAGCAGTGGCCTAAGCCGCATTACATTAAGATATTTTCCGATAAATATAAATGATTGGTTACAAGAATCGAATGGTCATTACGAATAAAAAGTATTCTCTATTCATTACGAAAAGAAAGAAAACTCTATATAATTGGAGATTTTCTATTTGCAACATAGAATGATTAAAATTTTATGTATAATTTTTGGAGAAAATTGCGAGTGAAGTTGTTAATGGTAGTCAACTTTGTTTGTCATGGTCATAGTTAAAACCGCATGCACAGCGGATCTCAATTTTAATATCGTTCCTCCTTTTCGGCTCTATTTGTTAAATTATGAAAATCATTATTTGAAGCGGAATGATGTTTGGAATACATTTTAATAGACATTTAAACTATCATAAAATATAGTTAAATTTTTAAAACTGTATTATTTCTGTATGCTTCAGTTCAAAGAGAGAGAGAGAGAGAGAAAGAATAAAAAAATGCAGAAGCTATTTCTTCGTTCATTTAGTACACCATTAAACAATTAAATAAACTTTAGTTGAATTTTTATTTAGAATTATGATCAACTTCTTTCTCCATTCATATAAATTATTATCTGTATTGCATATAAAAGTTAGACAAAAAAGAAGTTAGATGCTTTCCATGAAAAAAGAATTTTTTTAATTAAGAAAATTTATGATTTCTATTAAAAAGAGAGTTTTCGAACACTTGAAAAAATTATGCCTCCAAAAATAAGTAAATTTTCATACTAATTATGCAAATGTGTCTGGGTACTGAAGAAAGCTTGCCAAAAAAGTGACTAGAAGTAAAAAGCAATGGTGCATAAAAATATGATATGCAAAGTAGTGGATCAGTTTCAACTCCGTGTTCGGCTTTCGAGCCATGTGTGAAAATATTTATAATGTTCTGTCGGGTTATATTTTCTTCTTCGTCTACAAAAGAGATTTGGTTTGGTTTGAGATGCTTTGAAGGATGAATGGACCAGCCTGTTGAATTCATCTCCAGATCTTGCGGTTGGATATCTGTAATGTTAGGGGGAAGAGAGATTCTTAGGCGATAAATTGATGTAAACCTGGCTTTAAATTATAATTGCATGTGAAGGGGTGCGATGCCGAGTATCGTTTGTAACGCTGCCGTTGTTGTGGTGCGATAAGCTCCCAGTATGTGGAGTAGGAATGGCCTTTAAATCGGAGAAAGTTTCCTCTTCATTTTGTATGTTGTATTTAGACACGAAGCTGAAGATTACTTACAAACTCAAGATGATGAAACTTACAAACTCAATAAATCAAATATTATCACCATTAAGAAAAAATTTCAGCACTTAACAAAAAAATTAAATGCCATAATGGAAATAATAATCTACCATATATTGTTATATATCCAAAATTTCATAAACAGCCAATTAAATTCAGATATATCAACTGCGGCAATAACACCTACATGAGCAAATCTGGAACCATTTTTTCAAAACATCTTAATATCATCCTAAATAATATTGAGTAAGAAAATTTTACATGGATTATGAAAAACAATAACAAAGTAATTGAATTTTTTAATAATAACATAATTGATACAATCGAAACCTAGGAGTTTCAAGATATTTTCACAAGTATTCCAATAAATAAATTGCAAGAGGTATTAATGAACTATTTATATGATCTTAAAAAATTTTAAAATCCTACTAACTTTCTGGGAAGACCTCATCAACTACTGAATATTCAATAACTTTATCTTTAACGGAGAAAAAATTTTCCAACAAATAAAAGGCATCCCACAAGGAACAAATTTCTCATCTTTACTAGCTAACCTCTTTCTTCATATCTTGGAAAGGAATTTCGTTTTAAACCTCCACTCTGCCTTCCGATTTATTGACGGTATAATAATTTTTAATTTTCAAAACTTCAGCTCTATTTGCAGTACCATCTACCCAGAAGAACTCAAACTAATTAAAACCAGCAACAATTAGTCTTCAGCGATTTTTCTTGATTTATGCTTAGACCACAAAAACGACTTAAAAATTGACATTCGCGACGAGAGAAACAAATCGAACATCAATAAACTTATTTTTTGGAACTCTAATATCTCATATAAAATCTATGAAAACAGAATTATCAATCAACTTATAAGAATCAACAAAATTTGCAATAACACTAATTTTGCTAAAAAGACAATCATGCTCTTAAGAAATAGCCTCAACATTAATAAAATTCCCTCCTCACTTTACGAACCTCTGATTAATGGTTTTAAGATGTAAGTAAAGGATTGCTTATCAGAGGAGATGTCGACGCGAAGTATAGTCTTCGCAGCAGGGTCACTCAAGTCGATAATGTCTGATATTTTACCTCGAAAACGCATCTTTTAGACTGGACTATTTTTCACTGGTTTTTCATATTTTACTGATTTCTTTCACTATTTCTCTACCCTTTTTATCGTTATGGCTCTTCCATTTAATCTTCATCGTTCCGAACACACTACACTTCCCTGGCAACAAACAAAGTTAAGCGCAAAACTTGTAACTCGATACCCATTTCCCATCCCTTCAACGCCAGCCTGTACCGTGACCCTCCGCGAACACTGCCACGCAAAATGTTTATTCTTACTTTTCTCTAATGTTTATCACATCGTACTTTTGTTTTAATTATTCAAAACTCACAATTTTGTGTCTTGTCTGTATCTTTATGTCACAACTCTCTCTGTTTTTGGTTTTTCATTAGGGATAAAAATCAGCGTTTTAGAACTTACGGCGTAACTGATTGCAAGAAAATGTCAAACTTTTTATATTTTAGCAATTCACAATAACTTCATCCCCTGAAGAAACGTTATTGTGCTTTAATTGAGTTTTTCATTTTTCATTTTCCGTTTTATACTCTTTCATATTACGATTTATACTCTCTCTCTATATATACATATATATACACACGTATACATACATATATGCACACATACACATACATGTATATGCATACATATACACTCATACATACATACTCATAGAAACATACAAATATGTATATAAATGTAGAAAAAGAATTAACAAGAAAAAAATTTAAGCAAAAAAAAATAAAGAAAATTCTCTTTCTAAATACATTAATTAAGTGAAGATAAAAAAATATAAAAGAAAATTTTAAACAGAGGTCGTATTAAAAAAGCGGTATAGTAAAATAAGAAAAAAAATACATGTTGTAAAACAGGATGAAGAAAAACACCGCATAAAAAGAATGGACTTGACAATGAAGAGAAAATTTAAAAAGAAAAAAATGAAAAACTCTTCTTAACAGCTTTATAAGAAATCGCTATGATTCTACCAAGAGTTTTGATGAAAGGGAATCAAGATCACTCGTCTAGTGCGAGCGTGAGCAAACAGAGTAGAAAAAACATCCACGTTTGAGACTAGTCTCAAACACTGCAAAAAAAGAAAGAAACAATAAAGAATAGTTATCCCCATCCGTGGGAAACTTTGAGGGAAGAAATAAACAAAAACAAAAAAAAAAGCACAGTTTAAAATCGAATATCATGCATTAGCGTCTCATGCTCCGGTTTGCTCGGAACGAGCAAATCGGCTAAAAGCATCCTTACTCAGAAACAAATAACTGACGCCAACGAAACAAAAGCTAGGAGACAAGAAAGCAATTTTCCAACTCAGTGGTAAAAAGCTCTAATTTGAAAAAAGAACCACTTAAAAATTTAAATGCAAAGACATTATTAGCAATATCCACCTCTCAAACATTCTATGAATGATCATCTATCCTGAACCAACACTAACTTTCAACTGGGATAAGAACTCGCGTCTTGCCAGTCATATCAGGGCTGACAAACATTCCTGACACCCCCGAGTTCCCCAATGGGGTGTGGGGTAGGGTGGATCGAAAAGTATAGGAAAAAAAATTTTTTTGAAATTATTTTTGGCAGGGGGCGGGAAAGTTGCGTCTTAAGTATATTAGTTTATATAATTTTTTTTATGGAAATTCATTTGTATCTTCCGGTGCCCCAAGCACCTCAAAAATAGTTAAAAATTGAATTTTTTATGAAACTTTAGAATTTTGTTTTGTTTTGTTTTGAAATTATTTTTGGCATGGGGTGGGAAAGTTGTGTTTTAGGTATATTAGTTTACATATATTTATTTATTGAAATCCATTCATATCTTCTAGTGCCCCAAGTGCCCCAAAAATTGTTAAAAATGGCATTTTTTTTTGGAAATTTATAAAAAAATATTTTCAAAATTTTCTTTAGCGCCGGGTGAGAAAGTTTTGTTTTTGGTATATTAGTTTACATTTTTTTTTTATTATTATTAACATTCATTCATATCTTCTGGTGGCCGAAAGCCCCCCAAAAGTTAAAAATTCACATTTTTACAAATATCCATTAAAAATTGTGAATTAATGAAAAATATTTGAAAAATTTGCAGATTATTCAAGTATTAAAGTATAAACTTATAAATAATTATAATTTTATAATAATACAAGAAGTATAAATTTAATACTCAAAGCAATAAATCACAAAACTTATAAAAAGTGAACTTATATTATAGATTTTTTAATTCTATTAGTTTGAAGATTTACATATTTCTAAAGGATGTAATCCTTTTTGGTATTATAATGCTTGATGATATTTCTTGATTGTATCCTATTCAATATGAAGCCGTGTCTCTTCTCTTCTCCATATACACTTTCCGATGCTTCAGACACTAAGCGAAAACATCCTTCTACAGCTTGGGTATGGCTTAGATATTTTGACCATTCCTCCGTCTAACTTTTAACATGGCCTCAATTTCTTTAAATGGCACATTCATCAAAAGAGGTGGTTCAAAAGGTCTAACTCGTTTCCAGTTAATAAGTACAAAATAATCCTTTGCTTTAAAGTCTATTTTTGTGGTACTTGAAAAATTCTTATTCTGATTATCATCTGTTTTCATTTCTAGCACAAATTAGTTTTCGTAGTTCTAAAGACCTTATATTCTCTCTTTTATCTGTGAGAATTGACAATAGCAAATTTTCAGTATGACAAAAGAAGCTATTTCTTTGAATAACAGTGTATACTATATTTCTTAAATTGGTCTCCAAATATACAGCGCTCCTTCTGTTATGGAGGGCTTTGTTTTGAAATGGAATCATACAGGTTGCATATACCTTCATAATATATGTTGCAAGAATAATAAGTTAGTCAGATGGCTTTTCTGTGACTACATACAACTTTAAAATTCTACTTGCAATTGTTAGCCACCTTGAGTGAGCAACTGCACCAGGCTTTCTTATTGCCAGGTCAGAATAACATTCAACACGTGATATCGCTAGGCAAATATCATATAGATATTGCTGATTATTGCTGAGAACCATTCTATCTATATTATGTGGCATATTCTCCACACTTATTGGAGAAAAAAGAGCTACAGGTAGCTCCTCGCAAGTTTCGATTGCTTTACCAATTGGTCGACAAAATTCTTTAGGACCAGTTGTTGTATCATTCAAAGAATTTAGTATATGACGGAGAGGTAACTCATTTGTTTGAAGCAAACAAATTCACCATTGTAATGATCTATTGAGGCCAGTTCCATTAAGCGAATAATACCTCCCTTCCAGCCCAGTATTAATATTTGTTCCATCGCATCCAATTACTGTTAGCCCATTTAATTGCATATAATTTGATTCAAAAAATTGAGTATTGCTTCTTTTATGGCTTTAGCTCCTCCTGTTGCAGCAGTAACATTTCCGATATACACAGAGTTAGGTTCGTTTACAAGAGTATAATGCTCCTCCTTCGTGCTCTTTGGATAGTACTTTGTGTCCTTCTTAATTAGCACTTTTGTGTTGTCTTTTCTCCCATCGAAACATAATCCGATTAAAAGAGATCAAGACACTGTTAACTTAGTAGACTCTGCAACTACATTTTAAAGCTTTTTACGTTGTCTACGATTTTTATTGCGATCTACCACATGTAGAAGTCTCTTCTTCGTGTACAATTCAAATGTCTTGTAAAACAGCACTGGCAAATGAAGCAGCTGCTCTATCTGAAATTGCATATCGATCACATTTTCTTGCTAAGGTAGGGAAATCTAAATGATTTTACGATTGATATTCCAAGGTAATTACATCCGTATCTGTATACAAGGACGAAAGCATAGTGTTGAGCTCAAGTAGCTCCATTGATTAAGTATGAGCAGCACCAGCATCAGTTTTAACCATTTTACGTTTTATTCTTTTGTCTTTCATCTGTTTTCTTTTTTCCTTTTCTCTTTTTTTTTGGTTGCAATTGCGTCCACTCCTCCAATAAACATCCTCCTTTCTAATCTTTTATAAACAATCGCTTAGCAAGTAGAATTTTCATGTCTTTTTGGCATTCACATATATCGAAATTTGTACACTTACAAAATGTGATATCAAACAGACACGATATTTTTTCATTACGATAATTTTCCAATTTTTGTTGGCATTTTTATCATTCCTTCGCCCTATCCTCTACGTTTCTGCCTGTAAAATCGTTTCTTTAACACATTTTTAATTTTTAATTCGAAATTTGCATAAAAATCGTTTTTTTGCAAATATTTAATCTTCTTGGGGCACCGGAAGATATTAAAAGAAGTTGAAAAAATTTTGCATGTATTCTAGCACACTTAAAAGACAACTTTTGCACCCTATGCCGATTATTTTATCCACACTTTGGATTTTCGATCCACCCTAGTGTGGGGGCCATCTGGCATATTTCACCAGCGACATTTACCTCATTAGGGACAAGCAAGATTCATTTCCCCTCTTGCGCTGAACAGCAGCACCATCTACTTCACGCTTTTCAACATCCTTACAATCAAGAATGACCAAGAGAGGAATTTTTTCCCCTATTTCCCTTTGGAAAGTGATGCTGTTTAAACATCATTTCAAAAATAAAAAAAACCCACATAAAAGAGCGAATGACAACGAGTATCACACCGTTCCATCGCAAAGCGCTTGCTGGACACTACGAAATAAAGATTATATTCATGCAATAATTTAATAAAAAGTTATTATGGGGCAAATCAGCTTATCAAAGAATGGCCAAAAAAGGGGGATTACGGGGTATTAAGAGATGAGAATATATACATGAAAAAAAGCAACCGCTGAACAGAAAAAGCTTTGTTGCAAATTAAATACAGCTAAGGATTCCCGTAAAAACCTCAAAAAAGAGTAACTAGAAAAAAAAAAGAAATGAAAAAGGGGGTATGAGATTAAGAGGGTTGACAAAACTCAAAATGGATGATCAGCAACATGAACAAGTACTTAAACTTTAAAGAAAAAAAATCAACACAAAACCTTGCAACAGAAATTGAGAAATGTAGTACTTGTACTGCACGGTATGCACTAAAAGGTCATGATATCTAGGAAATACTTTCCCTATTTGCACGGGAAGGAATTATCTCAGCATTTTTGATGAGCATATATTCTCCTAGGAGTACTTTTTCCCAATGTTTCAGCTGTGATGAGCGCTAATACTTGTAAAAGACCCAGACTCTTTTATGGTGTAATCACACTCGAGTAGAAGGACCAAGTTCTTTGTAAAATAGACGCGTACAGTTTTGGGAAAATGCTTGTTAACATCGAAACACTTCGAAAAATTTACCGTAAAACGCTATCGATACTCGCGGCAGCCGGGGCGGTTCATGTTCCCGTAGCAGGACAGCGCTTTCACACGTCAGTACCGGTCGGTGTCAAGGGGTCGACCGAGTTGTATGCAAGACGACCAGCATTGTGAACACCCCTCACACCACGCCACCTAGTCAGTCAACGAAGGCCCAAAATGGAAATGAAAAAAACACTAAATCTTTAGTTTTGAATATTAGCATGTTCGTGAGGAGCTCCTGATGAACATATTAAAAGTCCCTGTTCCTGAGAGGGAAGCTAGCACCACCATCTTGGATTTAATTCCCCCTATTTAGTATCTCTAGAATATTTCGAAAACTATTCAGTTTTCAAATTACATGCGTTTGTGTAATTTGTACTGTAACACGTGTAATTTGAAAACTGAAAAAGGGGATGAAATATAAGATGGTGGCGCGAGCTCCCCGCCCCCTTGGAGCGGAGACTTTTAGTATGTTCAACAGGAACCTCTCGAAAACATGTATAGCAATTTTCAAAAATATACGATTTAGTGTTTTTTCCCCAAATCTTTCGTTGACTCGACTATCAACTAAGTTTTTTTACAAATCTATTCAATCTGATACCAATTATCTCCAAAATTATTAAAGCTAGAAGAAAAATAAAAGCATGCGTTTGTAGAGAATCATACGCTCTTTAATTGATAAATCACATATAATTTAAAATTTGAAAATTTTTTCGAGATATTCAAGAAAAACTAAAAAAGGGAGATGAAATCTAAGATGGCGGAAAACTTTGAGACCCATTATCTCGGACACTATTAAAGCTAGAAGAAAAATAAAAGCGTGATTTTGTAGGGAATATTACGCTCTTTGTTGTATTGCATGTTATTTGAAGACTCAATAGTTTTCGAGATATTCAAGAGTAACTAAATAAGCGGGATGAAATCCAAGATGACGGTGCGAGCTTCCCACAGCCCAGGAACGGCGACTTTTAGTATGCTCATCAGGAGCCCAGCCCCTTTGGAACATGTGTACCGATTTTCGAAACTATATGGTTTAATGTGTTTTTCAAACCCTTCGTTGACTGGACTAATCGAAATGAAAAGTTTTCTTGGGCATGCACACATGCCAATTGCAGTACGATTCAAAGGATATCTGTCTTCTTACTGATGAGTTCAGATTTCTTTTGTTTGGAAAGTGACTCAAGAAAGTTATTGGTTTGGCTGGAGCCGGGAACCTGTTCTAATCCAAGAAAAAGACATACAGGGTTGTTATAACTGAAGCTTGCTTATTAGTTAGGCCCTAGAGTAGTTTCTAGGGCTTCAAACGAAACAAAAATTCACCACCACAGAGCTTAAATACCGCAGAGCTCATCACTTGCACTACATTCTAAAGTAGTACAAGTGATGAGCTCTGTGGTATCAAAAAAAGTTAAAATTTTCGTAAATAGGAGGCTTTGAGTCAGTACCTGAGGTGAGTTTTGCAGCTTCTTTTTAATACTGAAGCAAAATTGAATAGTTTATTTGATTTTTTTTAGTTTAACTAAAACGCTGCCGAAATTCATCTCTAACGTAAGTTTTTTACGTTCAAAATACCTTTTTTTTTATTTGAGACAGAGTATCACTTCCATCATCACTTCCAACACTTTTCTTGTCCATAGATTGAATTTTTTTCGTTTGGAGTCACAGAACGGGCTCTAAAGTCTTTTGAATAGGCAAACGTTAATTATAATAATCCCGTATATTATAGGTCCAGTGTATGTGTGTGGACAGGTATCTCTTGGGATGGAAGCATTGACCTAAATATAATCCCAAGAAGAACTGTTAATGCTCAGTTATATAGAGCCGACATTTTTGATCCCATTGTTCGTCCTTACGCAGGTGAAGTAAGACTCTTTTCTTCCTGCGAGACAATAATGCTATTCCACACATAGCTTGGGTGGCGGAGAATTACGTTCGTGAGGAGACTATTGTGTGTATGGGCTGACAAACGCGTTCTCCAGACTTGAACTCGATTGAGATTGCAGCTTCTTTTCGTTGAAATTATTATAAAAATGCATTATAATGAATGCTTTACTATTAATTTTATTTTGAAACATTTGCGAAATGTATTTGAAACACAATTAGAAAAACATAATAAAAATAATGGAATCTTCTAAACGTATAATTTTTATTCGTATTCAATCTTCAAGGGATTAAAACAAAATTTAATCAATATTTTTCATTCGTATTTCGTATTCGACATAATATGCTAGATACTGTAAACTGGCAGTTTTATTTTTAAAGCATTTATCAATCCAGATCTTTATATGATATCTTGTGCCTGATTATTACCTGCTATATTCTGAATGGTGCCAAAAGTTCCAAAAAGTACTCCGTAACTTATAAGTGTACCTAATGCAGTTACAAGCAATGATGTATCAATTCTGTAAATCTTCCACAAGCTCAAAGAGACTTCTTTCATGCATTTCTGACGTATTTTCTTCTTCAAATCCTTGTAATACTCTGGAAACAATGTTGGTAAACTGGCAATAATTTCCACTGCTTGTTTAGCAACTTCGTTGACTGCAGCGGCTGGTAATATTAACAATAGCAGAACCGTAAAATATTGCATTACTCCTAAAATGAAACTTGCATATGCAAGATTATCAGTTTTGGGTACGAAGGCAAGAATGTAACAAAAGTAAAACAGTTGAAGCATGGCGATTAATACTTCAATGAACATAGGAAAGACAGGAAGTTGTCTGTAAAAATTATCGCTTTGGTGAGTTTTGTGTAGGCAACAAGTATCGACTCGTAATCATTAATTTTAATGAAACGTCGTGATTTTGAAACAAATTCAGAGAAGATAGATTTTATGCAACAGCAAACAAAACAGTAAAATCCAGGAAAAGACAAGAAGAGACCTTTCAAAATTTCAATCATACAAAATGAAGAATAGTACAAAATGATTGAAATATAATATTTTTGCTGGTCGGTAAAAGAAGACAAATCCTCCCTTTCAATTACGTCATTTTTCATGCTTGAGTTAACAAACATTAGCACGTGGGCTGCACGCAATACCAGCGCAAAGAAGCAATAAAGTATGACAGAAGTAGTAAGCATCTTTTTAATGTGATATGCACGGAAAAGAGTGGATATTCTAAACAATATCTTGAACAGTAATTGGATATTTTGTCTCGAATGGTATAAAACAATATACTTCGAAATTTGTAGAATAACAATAGCTACAGCAACTAGATTCAGTTTTTTTTCACCAAGCACAAACAGGTGCATGCAATGGAAGAAAGCAGTGAGAAATAATGAGAAAAGAAAGATAGATTTGTATAAATTCATGATCAATTGCATGAACCTATTACGCCAAGCATGACCAGGGAAGGAATGTGTTTGAATTCCTTGCAAATAAAACAGGAACAAAATTGGTAAGAAGGCCTTTTCAATCCAATTCCATGTTTTCCCCATAGCCTCTAAAAGGTTTGTTCCTTGCCTGTTTCTAAGCAGATGTCTTCATAAATTTTTGATTTACCAATATATAGAAAATTTGTTAAAAAATAAAATAATTGATTTTTACGTGATGAGAAGGAAAACATCTATTGTTAAAATGAGACATTTTATATTATGCATTGATTTTAATATGGCTGAAAGGTTTTACATTGTAGCATTTGTCTTCTTGTTCACAGAAAACAACTAATTTGTCCAGAGGGCAGTAATTAGTTTTTTTATTGATGTTCATATTTTTTAAGTAATAATTTTGTTCTTAATTGATTATCAACTTTCTGTTTTTGCTGATCTTCTCTTTTCTATCTATGTAATAAACTCTCTTTTATATTTATTCTCACATTTGTATGCAGGTTACATTGATGATATACGCTTCCATTAAGTTATCGACGGTGTTTTCCATCACATTTAAATGCCGAACGCTTTAAATTAAATCTAAAACAATTGATCGCACTATTTTTCTGCTCCGTTGTTTCCAATAAGGACGTATTTTGCGTTTTATTTTAGTAATAGGGGAGAGCCGCAAAGTTCACCTGGAAATTATTTTAATGTACAGAGATGGAGAAGTAATTTTAATTGAAAACAAGTAGTAGAATTTTTTTTGTAAATTATTTATCTTCAAAATAGTGTAATTAACATTTTATGAAATACACTTTAAATGAGGACAAACGCAGTTTAAAATATGTATCATTGGTCCATTAAAGGAAACCGGTTGTCTAGATTGGACCACCAATGTCTTTAAGCGCAATTAAAGCAAAAATATTTTTTGATTCTCATAGTCACCCCAGCACACAATCAATAAACCCAAATATGACATTTTATATACTGTATAACTTCCTCTTCACCATTTGTTTCTTCACAAAAAGATACGTACCCTAAGTTTTTATACTTTTTCATCCAATATTTGATGGCTTTATTATCCTTCTATTGTTTTTTTTTGTTTTGACTTGTTCCAGTTCCAATTTATGAGGGCTACTAGTAGTGGTAAACTGCTTTCAGCGATATTCCTGTAGTTACAGATTATAATACCATTGATTTAAATGGTCCGATTTAGGCAACTGTTTGTGGTTCAATAAATGCACACTTTGGACAAAAACAGAAAAGAATTCTCCTAACCTTATTTTTAAACTATTTACAAAAATGAATAGAGTTAATTGTTGGTAAAGAAATTTGCTATTTGCAGATATGGGGAGGAGAGGTAGCATGGGCCACCTTGTGTTTCTAGGGCCTGCCGGTAGATAGCAACCTATTATTTTGCCTACGGTACAGTCATAGCTGCAATCTGCCATGTGCAGATACTGGTTGACATGACTGCTCTGTTTCGTTCCTCAGGAAATTTTCTAAGATGGTGACCCTATAAGGGGTTGCTTCGTGTAACTTTTGACGACTCCTTGCACTTTTAAGGGTAAGAATAAAATTATGCAACTATTGCTATTAGTTAGTTTACTTTATTTTGATTATGGCGTGAATGTTTCATCTTGCTGCCTTTAACCGACTTTAGCCGTCACCATGTTTTTCTTTCCAATTTCGGTGGGGTAGTATGGGCTATGTGAGTAAAACATACTTTTTTACGATAAAAATGCATCATTTCAAGAAGGAGCCTGAAGCCGAGGGTCGAGGAGAGTGATTTGTGGACGCCATTGCACTTCCGGATGCCTGCACTTGGTGTGGGCATGCTAGACAAGTGGTAAGGCGACGGATTTGGGGCCGGGAAGCTCCAGGTTCGAAACCCGGTTGTACCAAAACTCCGCCGTATATGGGGACTACTGCACGTTAAATCATAAGCAGTGAGCAAACGCCCTCCCTCTGGTGTCGAGCGGAAGTTTGGAGAGTGGAGTAGGTTGCCAGCTGAGACATATGCCTCGTCATCTGTTAGGGTTCAAAGTTACAAGGCGCGTCCCAAAATATTCTTCGTGTTGCTTCAAAACGGGATGTTTATATAACAAAACTAATTTCGATTCCAAGTGTTTTGGAAAATAATTTGTCTCAAAGGGCAAAAAACGAAGAATTAGATGAAAAACTAATAGCTAACTAAGGTTAACTAAATAATAAGATAACGATGGAAATATCAGAAATTTTCATTTGATTATTGTAATTTGGCTACAAAATCAAAATATATCCATCTCGATGGAACAGGTACTCGATTACGGTACCATTATGACAGACGGAATACCAATATAATTGTCACGGCATCATTATGTAAGATGCATTGTTATGATAACCTGGGATGACTCAAAAATGATTAAAGAGAAAGTAAGCTGTGGGAATTAGATAAATTATTTTTACTCTATTAATTATTACCCACATTTTTTTACTGTCCGGAAAACATGGTCAATAGTGGTAAAAATTCCTGAAAACAAGTACATTGAAATTTTGCGCTAACAGGAAAAAAGACAAGAGATTAGAGTTCCTGACTAATATACTTTTTTTTTACAAATTTAAATAAATTAATTTTGACAACTTTAAGAAAATGAATTATTCTTGATTATTTATAACAATACAATAGATTAACACAAACGATTCTGCTGATACACATGGCGAAACAGAGAGTAACAGACTAATAATACACAATCATACATTAAATTATTTTTACATTATTGCTGCAGATTTTTTAAATGACACTTAAGAGCTATCAAAATAAAAATACTTTCATAAAAATTTACTCTATGGAAATTTAGAGTTTAAAAAAAGAAACATATTTCAATTGAATTAAATGTTTTTTTAAAAAGAATACACCCCTAGAGCTCTCGTGAATAATATCTTTAGAATTAGCTAGCTAAAATATGCATCTTTGCACGAAGAAGAATTACAGCCATCGAAAAAGATTGGGCTGCAATTCGCTGAATGTCCATGATTATCATTGGGCAAAGTTCGGGAATCTTTTAAAGATGATAGGCAATCTCAACAGTCTTCACTTATAGATCATTCACATATTTTAATTTAATTCCTTTGAGGTCACTGAATATTATTATCGCAGTCTTATTTGCCTCTTAGCAATTCTTCGTTTCTTTATACGTTCGTTTTTTTATGTTCATGTCAGTTATTCATAATGAAATTACTCACTATTTATTGCTACAATTACATCACTGCACACTCGTCTTATCACACAAATACTAAATGTATTTCGTTGCTTCATATTGTAGACGACTACAGTAACTTTCTCTCTTGGATCACCGGCGCGTCTTCAGGGACGAGAACCGAATGTATGAAAACCAGCCCCCGGACCCCGCGTACGTCCTTCGTACATCGTGTCAGACAAGAAAATAAACTTCACACAAAGAAAATCTCCCAGTCAGGGGACACCTTGACCTGATTATACCATAAAACTTCCGCCGTTTAAATGGCGAGCATATAGTTCCCCAGATAGCATGTACACTTGCAGCAAGTTTGATTTTTTTTATATTAGCTTGTCATAACCAACCTGATGTGGTAACTTTGCAGCAAACTTCTTGCAAAGTAACAAAGCATAATCAACCAACCCACTTGCAAAACAAGTTTGCTGTGAAGTTGTTATGACAAGCTTCACACCACGATTGCAAAACAAGTTTGCTGCAAAGAAGATACAGCACACTTACAGATAATCTTTGTCTCTGTTTAAAAAAAACAGCCGATATTTAATAACATTCCCTAGATCGTCCTTCTTTTTATCCATTCAATAAATCAATGATAATTTGTAAAACAAATGACTTTTTTATTAAAAAAATTTGAAAAATTCTCCATCTTTTTACTAAATAGAGAACTCGCACTTTAAAGAAAACTATGCCGCCTTTTTCTTAATGTTGAAATCTTAAAGTTCATGAACAAAATTAAACCTGAAAAACAGTCATTGTTTGTTGAAAAATAATAACTTTACATTTTGTCTCATTTTAAAAGTAATTACTTTTGAACCCTAGTTTATTCTACTAGCAAATCGCGCTCTCTCTCTTTGACTTCAAATCATATTCTTAACTCAAAATTTAAAATATTAATGAAATCAAGGAAACAGTTTGAAATAAATCGCAGATGCACGATCTATTAGCGCAATCTATCGTCTCCCCTCAGAGTCTACTGGCCGAGTGGATAAGACAATAGGTTTAGGAAGCGGGATGTCGGGGGTACGAATCCGAGGCTGTCTCCGTACTCTGTTTTTTTATAGTTTGCAATGAGTTTGACTCGGCAAGCTTGTCTTTGCGTTAACTTGATTCAAGCTTCCACTCTTGCCATGTCAATCTTGTTGAAAGCTTGCAGATTTGCTGAGAAAGATTACTGCGAACTAAAATTGCTATCTGGGACGGTGTAAGAAAAAGGATTTAAAACTTATTAAACATTAAACAATTAGAAAAAAGAGCATAAAAAGTTAAAGCAATTAACAGTTCAGTTAATCATTACAAAAAAGAAATAATTTATTGAGAAATTTAATAAAACTTAAAAAAAAAATCCGTTTAAAAGTTAAAAGTTGTCACAAGACATGAAAGAAACTTTGGTGGCGAAAATAATAATTTTTTAAATAATACTGGCAAAGCCGAAAAGGATGTTATTGCATAATTGCAATCTAACATATCTTTACCCAAAAAAATATTTGTTTTTATTTTAAACCTTGTGCTTTTTTAGTGTGGCCCATACTACCCGACATGTTTAAATTGTTGTAAATTATCGACTTAAAAATTAGTTGTCATATGTAAGTTGCATAGCTTAGATAAATTTTCTTAAGAGAATCAACATGAAGAAAGCTATTCAAAGAAAGGTTTTGTACAGTTATAATAATATAATGTTCCAATTAAAAAAAAATATAAATTTTATATTGAATTTTCCTTAAGGAGCCCATACTACCCGCCGTCAGCCTAATAACATATTTTCCTACTTAATTTAAAATAGTGTAAGGGTCTTTGTTTTCTTAAAAATAATTAATGGATGATACCTAAATCCAAGCATCTGTTCTGCAACAATAAATACGAGGTGCTTTCTCTTAAAAATGACTTCAAATTCCCCATTTACATCGTTACAAAATAATTTACCTAATTTAAGCTCCAAATATTTTAAAGAATTGAAGTTATGATACCGGTCCTATCTAGGCGCCAGTCAAAATTCGGAGACTCTTCCCTAAAACCCAGAAAAGATTCGGAAATCGTGTAATTGAGAACTTGTATGTCTTGAAACAGTTTACAAGTTCAGTCATATATGTCCGGCTGTTTACTTTCTAATTTTAGCATGACTTCAAAGTTTCTCTCCTCATCGTCTCTACTTCATCATCTCTTCTCTTGTCACTGCCTAGCGCAGTTTTTCATGTGTTATAGAATTTAAAAGTTTAAATGTTATTTCATCTCATTTTAGCATGGTTTCACCATTTATCTTCACATCGGCTGCAGTGACTGCTCGTCAGCTCAGAAACAAGCAGTACTGCAAAAATTTTCGTTGCTACTCAAGTGGGTTTTCCTACTTGAAGACGTTTGAATAATGTTCTGCTCTGGTATAACGCAACCTGCACTTTTATATTAAATTTTTCGCTCAGCGAAAGCAGTGAGAATAATGATATCTTGAAGATCTGAAATGTTAATTTTTTTTACCTCTAATGACAATGAGATTGATCTCTCTTTATAAAAATGTTCATCCTTAATAATATAATAAAGTGTGTCTGTCTGTCTTTCTGTCTGTTTGTTTGTTAAGCTTTCACGACCAAACTACCAAACCGATTTGGATGAAAATTGGCAAAGTTGTAGCTTGGAACACAGGAATGGACATAGGATATGTGATTTTATCATAAATTCAATATTTTTGACTACAGACAACAATTAAATAGTTAGCAAAGCCCATTGACTCGGCGATTCGCGATGAAGATTACTACTTTATTTTTCAATCAACTGTCACGTGATCCTTAAGGAATGCGTAAACAAAATGAACTGCCACGTGATCCTTCAGAAAAGCGAAAGCATGTGGAATAACTTATTTTTGAAGTCATGTATCACGTGATCTTGCTTAGAAAATTATCTTTATAGGGGAAAGTCGGGAAAGATGACGAAGAGTGTAATATGACGAATAGGAGTTTTCTAGATTATTTTTCTAGATATATGCCCCGATTCTGCATCATCAGAGACCTATAGTGACCAGCTACCGGTGTCACACCAAAAGATTTCATCCCGTTATTAGTATATTTCACAGTATGCGGTAATGTGTTTTTGAGTTGTTCCTACGCAAGTTTTAGTTATTGCTTGGTAAGGGATGGCATTCACAGAGCAAATATTTTTGATTTATACATGTGATATTCGTAAAGAGCTCATCAAAACGTTTTCAATGATGTATTATTTTAATTTTTCTGATGAGCTGATGTCCTTCGATGTTTTTTTGAAATAAAAAGGCGAAGTTGGGTAAGGTAACGAATTAGGTGGAGGGTAAGATAAGGAACCCCTCCGCATTAATTTATGAGCTCGTCGTGCTACCACTTGCCCTTCCTGCAACTCACTGGCACTCCAGTGAAAAATGAGCATCTCATTAAAAAGGAGATAAAGGAAAAAGAAGATAAACGAAAACTGTGACAGTTGAAGAAGGCTGAAGTTAATAAGATTAAACGTAACAAACCTGCTAAAAATTCTACAAAAAAGAAGAAAGTAGCTAAGCGAAATCTCGACTTCTTATATTCTGAGTCTGAAGACTCAATTCATTCATTTGAATTTCCTTACGTTGACGCTCATGACAATCTGGACCAAGTGGACCTCGATAATGAAGAAAGCATAATTTGCAGTGAGCAAGGACTTACAGATCCTTGGCAAACATTGGGATTTCAATGTTTTATGTGCAAGCTCTGGCCCTATTACACCTGTACTGGCTGGGACAAAATCCAAGCCCGTGGCGATGCGATTTTTGTAATTGTTCATTCTTAAGGTTTGAATCTCAAATTTCGATTGATAATATTTCATTGTTTTGAGCTGTTACTTTAGTCCGATTATGTTTGTTTTCTGTTAAGTGCAATTTGCTACGATCAAGATATGATCTCAACAGTTTTAAATAGTTTTCTTGATAGCATAAGAATGTTGAATTAAACTGTTATTTCAGTTCGTCATCTTACTCGATACCGTTCGTCATCTTACCCGCACAATCAGGTAAGATGACGAAAATGACTTTTGTTTCTAAAATGAAATTTTGGGGTCTCAAATTTGAAAATAAAAATTTTAAAAAATATCACTTTAAAATAAAGAGTTGAAGACGATTTCGCCGACACAATAATCCTCCTGCAACGAATATTGAAGTCAGGAAAAATCCCTAAATCTTAATGCCGCCATCTTACCCGACTTTTCCCTATACCTTTTCGAACAGAGATTTCTAACAAAAGAAAATAAATATTCGATAAACGAGGCAACATGAAGCGAAGCATATATCCGTAAGCAAGGCACGAGAAAAATTGAAAAAAAAAAACAAGTAAGCGAAGATAAACTTTTGGTGAGAGCGAGAAAAGAAAAAGAGAGAGAGAGAGAGAGAGAGAGAGAGAGAATCTTTCTCTTTTAGTTGGCCCCTCGGCAAGCAGGGCTGGTCGGACTGCAGCTCTAGGACCTATTAATTCAAAGGGAGAAAGGGTAATTTTTTCTTCTGATTCATCGCTCAGCTATGCTCAGTGAACAAATTTTGACACTTTCCGGGTGCATTAGCTTTGCAGCTTTAACCTGTGTCTCTTTTACTTGTTAATTCATTTTCTGTCTTCTTTCCACGTTTTTATTACTTCCCTCCTTTTTATTGATCATCGAACTCTCGGAGTGTGAAAGTAATAAAATAGAAATCAAAACGGCAATGCAAGCTATTAAAATAATTTCGCGAGTTGCTGCAGCTATACAGCCCTATGGGTGGGTCGTCACTGATCGGCTATACTATCTTCACTCTCCAGGAGTTTCTATTTGCTCTCAGTAGGAACAACATATAATTTTATTCATACACATGCACTGAAGTACCGAAGGTCATGGGATACCTCCTAATATCCTTTGGGACCTCCTTTTGTCCAGCGAAGTGCAATACATATTCAATTCAAATTTGATTTGAATATTGTAAAAAAATGAAGATCCAATAATTACTTCCTTCCTTAAGGTAAGGGTAAGCTAATTAAAGCATTTATGAATGAAAATTCACTATAATTACTGAGACTGACTGTGAATAGCTTCGGATACGAATGAATTGGCCAAATTCTTCGATTGTATGGATTTCTGTATCAAGGAACAAGTTTCTTTGACATTATTCAGGTTTATTAGACAATAGTTGTGGAGCACGAGTTTTGCATATACTCGAAAGTATCCAAAATTTGATTTTATATTTGCTAATAATTTTCGAAGTTGACTTAACGTAAAAGGAGAATTGCAGTGAAGATTTATGGGAAGAAGAGGAAAGGAAAACCCAGACACATATCATTTTTCGAAAGAAAAAAATCATTTAGGTTTTAATATTATTTTAAAATTCCCTATATTGCTTTGGGATAAAAAAAATATGCCAATTTCTGATAAATTGATGTATACTCAATTATTTAAATAAAAACTGTTCAGTTAATGAATAGCTTGCGAAATCGATAGTGAAGTATGGTTCATAAAATCGTTTTAGAACAATACATATTTAATCGAAATTTGATTTGAATATTGTAAAAAAAATAAAGATCCAATAAATATTTGCAATCAATAGGTTTGAACAAGACATCCATTACTCAAAAACTCGATAGTGTTTTCATAAATATCCAAGTTCAGAATTATTATCCAAGCATATAGAGATGTTCTCATGCCTGTATAGTTTCCTTTCAGCATAATTGTAAAGTACTGGAAATTTAACTGAATTTTGAGAAGAGTAGTCGAATAATTGAAAGGATAAACTTCCAATTTCAATAACCTTTTCAAAAAGTTCTTGTTAATCATAACACGCAATAAAATAATCTATCACTGTCAATAGATATAAAAAAGCTAAATTTTGAAAGAAATTTAACAAAAATGAATCTGTTCCGTTCTGGTTTTAAAAGCATAAATTTTCATGCTTAGTTTGATAAAAAAAAAGAGTAAAGAATCGTGAATCGAAAGTTCTTTCTAAATGCGATTTAGAACAGACATCGAAAATAAAATGCAATTTACAATTGATGTTGCATGAAAAGGTTGATTCTGTTATCATGAATAAACCATATGAATATGGAATCACAATTGACGACGTTATAAAAGAATTTAATTGATATAAAAAAATGGAATTTGTATGAAAATAATTTATGATATTATTCGAAATGTTTTATGATCGAAGCTCATTTGATACTTGAAGCTTCTAAATGGTTGCTCTTTAAACTGAGATTCCTTCAAGTATTTCCATATGCTATTTCTAGATTATAAAAGATATTAACGAGCATTTCATTCAAAATTTTCAACAGAAAAATGCCAATAGAGCGGTTTGGGACATTAAGCCTTACCCTTGAATATCTTTACGGATTTCTGGATACAACGAATGATATGATACCAGATAATATATAAAATCCTACTAAAATTGAATTAATGTTTGCAAGACTATATGGTAAATTACAACTAATATTCTTATGCCTGTACATTACTATTGCTTTGATTATTGGTTGAAGATAAGGGTAGTAAAGAACATTTTTGAGCTTATTACTACAACTGTCAGGACAATACATTTGTGAATTGATAGACACTTTATTTGCTTTTGTATAACAGCAGGGGAAATTCATCATAATGAGTAAAATAAGTGACAAATACTTCCCTTAGAATATAGAATCAGTGATCCCATTACCTTCAACTTCATGATGTTCTTCTCCATTTTTTGTACTTAATGTTCGTATTTATGCATTTAATTAATTAATTAAATTAATTTTTTCAAAACAATTCTCATCAAAACTATTCAAAATTACATTAAAAATGTAGCAATATTTTGAAAGAGAACCAAATTTAAGAGGAATTTAAAATTTGCCGTAAAAAAAAGGGATTTTCTATTGTTAAAAGTAAATACTAATTATTAAAAATAGCCATTCACCTAATTAATGAAATCTTAGGACTAAAAAATATAGGGAATAAAACAAATATGCCTGAACACTCTTTGTTAAAAGATTTTAGATGGATATTCCTGTTATTTCAAGTTTTCGGGATTGAAGTACGAAATATTTCAAGGAATTTACGATGTCATTGGTCAAAAATCAGGAGCAGAGATATTTTGAAGAAGAGAATATTTTATGCGTTTGTTACATGCATGAAAGTTTTTATGTTCATCAGTTTTGCATTAAAACCAGTCTACAGAGCTATATGGATGACGTTTTTATTTGACAAGATAATTGAGTTCATAAATGTTGTAACGACATCGTTGCTTTTAATAATTCACACACTGGTATACAAGAGAAGGCGAGAAATGTTACGAAGAGTAAAGGAGTTGAGCACAATGATAAAGGTTTTTCCTGAAATTAATTTTATTAAAGTGAAGAGGCGGTTTCTTCTGTATTTTCTATTTCTTCAAATTCTTGTTTTAATTTATATAATTCATCAAAATTTCATTTTCACTAAAATCCCTAAAATGTGGCATGCAAACGACTCTGATAAAATTGTAATGTTATTAAACTTACGGCTTTTTAAGTATTCTTCAGCTGTCAAAATTTATATGTAACCTTTTTCTCTTTCGCACATACTATCGTTTGTCTCTTTGTTATTTCCTACAGTCTCACGTGCAAATACATGCATATTCTCTGCACTCACTTGATTGAAGGAATTAGATATACCCATTCTCTTGAAGACATAAAGAAGTTCATCTATGTCTATGAAAAGGTCGAGAGCCACATCACAAGCATGGACAGCATATTTTCACTTCCTGCCTTTGTTATTGTTAGTTTTGCATGTTAGGCGCATTTTGGAGCAGTTCCTCATTCAATATACGTCGGAACTGAGATATATGAAATTTTTTTTGTCATTATACTACCAGGGAAGTGTACGCTTATCGTATCAGATGGTATTGATAATGTCCGCTGCCATCACAAATGAATCGGCACATAATGTTAGAGTTATTTTTCAAAGTCTATCCTGTCAATGTTGTACAAATCATAGCGAACCGAAATTTTCTTTCAAAAAGAAATACGGGTCAAACGGTGACTTAACTTTATGGAAGATTTACGTATTAAACAGGTCCCTCATAATAGCCAGTCTAGGAATTTTCATAACATACGGAATTCTGTTTGCCACTCTTGGAAAATAATACATAAGTTGTATAATTAGTTTTATACTGCTAAGTCTCCGACAAAATGCGAGGTATTGTTGATTTAGTATGTCGATTGATTCCGTTTCAACAAATTTTCAGTATCTTTCAGCATTCATCTACCAACATTTTTCTCCTCTTTTAACCGTTTCAAGTTTACTATATGTTTTGTTTCGAAAATTACTAAATTTATTTCAAAAATGAATATTAGACATGTAGCTGATTATAAATATGTAAAGGAAAAAAATGGCATTTTTTATTATCAAGAAATTTGTGATTTCACAGTGAAACTAATGAACTGTAACGGGCTATTTTCCCTCCGATTCCCGCAATATAAATTATTATTTTATTTATAAGTATACGTGAGTATTCAGGATATTTAAAATTCATAAAATTCAATATTACTTTCGAAGATTCAATTTTAAAAAATGTCGATTTGTGTAAGAACCCTCAAGATTTTGTTTCTCTTAGAAATCAAACGCAATTTAGCTCCTGCAATGACGATATCTTTGTGAATACTAACGGGATTGAACTGAAATTTTTATACAAGTTGGCCTATATATATGGCTATAAAGTTATTAAAAAAAGTTGCTCTACGTTTCGCCCATGCGCAGTAAAAAAAATCCTCAATGTGTGGTTTCACTGCTTAACAATTTAACGCGAAATTATTAAGTCTGTTGTATCTTTGCGATTCTTTCTTGAAACTGGATTTAAGGCGTTGATATCCAGTGAAAAAGATGGAGTTCATAGCAAAACACGTATCAGCGAAAAATCTGCAAACACCGCTGAAGAATATGCGAACTTTCCTAAAACGCAAATTAAAATTATATTTGATATCTTCGAAATATTGGGAATCGGATTTAAAGAAAAGCAACACAGTTTTATCCGAATGGTCAAAACTTACTCAAAATATTTTTTACGTATTGTAGTAATTTTCATAAAAAGGCTAATTCAAAAGTTTTGAACAGCATCTTTGCCCGACAGAAAGAACAACTTAACTCATTTTATCGCAACTGTGTTACAACTGCTGTTTTATATATATTTGTGTAGAAAATGTCAAGGGGTGTTTCAAGTAACGAATTACCTTAATCGGGTGTTCAATATGCATCCGAGGTCCAGTTTCCCTAAAATGAGATGCATAGTAATCTATATTCTTCTAATTCATGTTTTCTGGCTTTTGCTAATGACTATTCATTTTTATTTGAAAAAAAATGAAGCCAAGATTAAAAAAGAAAACCTTTTAAAAACTAACTCTATGTTAAAGTTACAGAACATTGATTCCTTTCGGGTTCTTTCAATTTTTGAAGCTTTTGGAACAATTTACTTCTTCGCTGAAGCGATCATGCATTTCCTATTTGTCACATTTTACATCCTTACTTTCAGATATATTCACACTCTGCATAATCATTTTCTAGACTTATTCTATTCATGTTGCTCTGTCACTCAAAATACCACATTATTTTATTTGCTTGGCTATTTATCATATCGAATAAAGGGCTTTATTTGACAATTTTTCAATTTCGGCTTTTCTTTCCGTTTTTATTGATATGAGCGGGATATTTTGGGGTGGATATCAGTTGGCTTCTGACAAAGTACTTTTAAAAGCTTGTTCCTCACTGGAACTTCATTATGTTTTAACCTCTCGGTGATGATCTTCGCTTATTCTCTTATGATATAGCGAATAAAACCAGATGCATTGTTTAGTTTTCACTTTACACAAATTCCACTCGTCAGAAGGAACAAAAATTTGTGTTGAAAAGAAATTTCCTTTAAAAAAATTATCTCATACTATGGAAGATTTATACTTTAGACAGATCGCTTATTATTGGATCTTGGGTTCTTTATTTACGTACGAAATTTTACTTGGCACTTTTTAAAATAAAATGAATACATAAGCGAGATAAAAAAAAGAAAAATGATAAACAATATGCCGTCATCAGTTTTTATAAGCGCCATTACTTCTGAGATTTATATGCCCAGTGAAAAGAGGCATTTTTACGTATCCTTTCTTTCATAAATATGTAGTGACTACACAAACTCTTTTAACTTTCCTTTGTCTACATTGATGCGGTTTTATACTGACTGTCCGTGTCTTACGGCATTTGGAGTACCCGGTTCTACCCCAACTCCAGAGGTTTTAATATCAATATGAAACCGCGCAATTATTTAAGTAAATCTGTATTGTTTGATAGGGTAAACGTATAATAAGCTGGACTAAATATATAGTTTTATAACTGTAATGAATTTTAAGTAATTACAGTTTAAAATCAAACGACAATTGACGTCTTAAATCAAATAAACCTTCGCAGATGCAGTGCATTCTAGAGCTACAACACGCCATTTCGACGTTTCTTTTTCTTGGCTAGTAGATCGTTCGTTAATTCTGATAAAACAGAAGTTTATTTATAATTTTGTTAAAACTGATGAAAGCAAAGATTTGTGTAAATAATTCGCATATAAAAGAGAGAGAGAGAGAGGAAGAGAAAGAAATAAGATCTTACATGTTGAGAGTTGTTTTGTCCTGTTGAGTTCCCTTTAATCTTTTCTTGTATGTTTTTTCAACGATGTAGCCAAACATTTCATGCCATAAAAAGTTGAAAAATGTCGAATCATTATAGCATGAAAACGTTTTACTTCCCCTGTCTTGCGTAAAATTTTCTACAACTTTGTTCCAATGCATTTTTGATGGTGCTTCAATATTAAGTTAATGTATTTATTTTGCAAATAGGTGAAGTAAGATTTTTGCATAATATAAGTGTGCAATATCGTACGTTGATTGTTTTAAGTAAGTAAAGTAGTTTAAGTTGTAAATATAGTTTTGCAAGATAGTGGATATATGGGGAAAACAGAGAAACAATAATTTTTAAAGTTTGCGAAGATGATCTTTGGTTTTTTACGGGGGGGAGCGAGGCCAATTGTTCACAGAACTACTGGGATAGTTTATATATAGAGACGAAGAAGATGCCTCCTTAGAGACATATTATGGTGTCTGTTGTCTCTAGAAACTATATTGTAGTCAAAATGAGTGATAATATAAAAAAAAACTTCATAAACTGCGATGAAGAACAGAGATTATATTTTTTATGGGGTGGAGCGAGGTCTACTGTTCACAGAACTATTGGTTGACCGAGCGAAGCGAGGTCTTGTTTCAATTTAACAACTCGGTATTTCGTCTGTTTTCCTGTAAATTTCTTTATTATACAGTCACGACCAAGAAGGTTGTTCAATTTCCTTCGAATTACGGCGAAACGGTGTATATGCAAGGATTTTTATTTTTTGAGTCCGTTTCCAGATGTTGGCTGTCAGTTGGCGGCTGATTTTAATGGTGCCTATGTTTGACGAGTCAATGGCGAGTTTGGCACTATTAAAACATGTGAGTAATTTTGGTAATGCTGAGACATATAAATGTAATTCTGCGAATACTGATAAAAGCAGATATTTTATTGTAATTTTGAGAATACTCATAAAAGGAGACATTTAATTGTAACTTTCAGGATACGAATATAAGAAAAGATTTTTGCAAATATGTCGTATTCAAAAAAGAAATGACGAAAACTTTAAAAAGTGCAACGAAGAGCAGATATTAGAAGTTTTTTTGGACGTGAGGTCTACTGCTCGCAGAACGCTAATGCAACTGCATAAAAAGGCGAAAAATTATATATACAGATGAGAAAACAAAACCTACCAAAAACAAATTTCTAATTCTGCAGGTTAACTATTCCAATTTTTTTATCTGCTGAACTTAATACAACATTAATAATATTAAATTGTGTTTTTCTCCATTTTATTTGATAATGACTCGAAAGAAATAGTTTCGTAATCTGAAACTCAATGAATTCAGTAAGAGTCCGTAAAACTACACGAGGAGTATTTTTGTTATATTTTAAGAGACGAAAACGATACTAATTTATAAAATTGGAAAATAAGTTTTTAATTTATTTGAAAATAAAATTGTTGTTGTTAAAAAATGCGCTAATTTTAGAATAATATTATTGATGTTAAGTTCGGCTTCTGTTTCATTGACAGTCGCAAAATGGAAATTATTTTAATAGCATCAAACTTAACGAACTTGTTCAGTAAATGTCTTAATTTTGTAGGTCAGAGGTAAACAAGCTTACTTAAGAAATTTAACATTTTACAAGGTAATATACAATTTGAACTTTTTGCAAAAGACGTTCCAAAGCACAATGTATTGCAATGCGCATTTTATTTTTTGAGAGCGTTTATCTTTTGTTCTTTTCGATCTACAGCTACGACACATTGCCCAACCAAAAATGCGGTCGGGTAATGCAAATACGATAGAACAACAAAGTAAAAAATTATTATCTGACAAGTGCATCGAATCACAGAATTTTTGTTATTTAAAACCGTAACAAACAGGTCAACGTAACAAATAATTTTAAATACAGAAATCACCTGAACACGCTTAAATGTCTCAAGTATTCTCTACCATCTTAAATAGATTGAAATAATAAAAAAAACATCCTAAATCGGTGTTGGCATCTAATTAGGAGGTTAAATAAAATCTTTTGGCAAGGGGTTAAGTAGAGTAGAGAAGAGGACATCTGATTATATAGAGGTAATAATCGTATATGGTCACCGTGTGAATCACATTTGATTTACAGTCACATAAAATAGTGTTCGGACACCAAGATGAAGAACACTTTATTAATCAAATAAAAAATTTTAAATCTATATATTGCAAAACGAATCTTGTTTTTAATACTACAAGTTGTGAAAATACATATGCTACTGAAATAGTTTTCTGAAACTTAAAAATTAAAGTTTAATCAAAGCTATAATACTTTTACAGCAGATTTTTAGTCCAAAAAAGCATTAGAATGCTTATAACTTAATTAAAAAAAAGTGCTTTTACTGCTTTAAAACACTATTTTAGTATTTTGTTGGCTGACCCTTGTTTTTTATTACTTCTTTCAATCTACTTGGCATTGAATTGACTAACTTCTTGCATATATTGGGATCAATATTTTTCCATGCTTCAGTTAGTTTTTCTTTCAGGATATTTTTGCTCGTAATATTACTTTCATGCAAACTTTGTTGTATATTATCCCATAAATATTCTCTAGGTTTAAGATCGAGACTTTGGGCTGGCGTTTTAATGACCGTAGGACAATCAAATTTGGGACGTATGCTTCGGATCGTTGTCTTTTTAGAGTTTAAAATTGGCGAAAATTGCCATTTTTTGAGCACTTTGCCTTATATTTCTTTTTAAGAATGCCTAAGTAACCATATTTGTTGACCTTGCTGTCAATTAATTCTAGGTTTCCTGTTCCAAAGCTACTCATGCAACCCCAGACAAGTCGGCTGCCGCCACCATGTTTCACTGTAGCACGAAGATTTCTTAGTTTAAGCTCAGTGTACCATACCTTTTTCTTTCCATTTGTACAAAAAACAATAAATTTACTTTCGCCAACAAAAATTACAGACTCCCAAAACTTTTTTGGTTTTATTTAAATAACATCTAGCAAATTTCAATCTCCCCTTCTGGTTCACTTTACTAATAAACGGTTTCTTTCTAGCTACTCGAGCATGAAAGTCATGATTCCTCAATATGTTTCTTACAGTTTCAGAATGAGATATTTTCCCGAAACGTTTTCTACCTTCAATCGTTAATTTAGAAGCACTTATCTTCGGATTGATATTGTTTTTTTAACAAACCACCTCTGCTCACGGGGTTTGAAAATTGCTGGCCGTCTTGTCCGTGCTTTATTTTCTACAGAGCCGGTTTTCCTGTATTTAGAAATTATACTAAATACTGTTGATTTACTTATTTTTAAAATATCACTTATTTTTCGAATAGATTTTCTACTTTTATAGTGATCTACAATGACTTTTTTCATTTCAATTCTAATTTCGGGTTTCTTTCGACCTATGTTTCACGTTACAAAATACTTTCCGATTTTCATTATTAGGACTGATTAATCAAAGGGTTGCCGTACCTTAAAGCGAGTAAGAATTGTATTTCTTTTGATTTATCACTAAAAGACTTCAATTTCTCTCAATGTCCGAGTACATTTTTGACATTTGTTTTCACCTCATTTTAATGAAAGGTGTAAAAGTTGTATAATTATTTAATTTATTCAGCTCCGATTGTCTGCAATTATGTCTAATAGTACGTGTTATAAGATACTACAAAAAGTTATAGTCATTCTCAAAAATAACAGAAATAATCGATTTCAATTTTTGTTTCGTTAAATTGTCCGAATACATTTTTTCGTGACTGTATATGGCGATCATAGTGTTAATATTTTGACCTCTGAAGTTCGGAATTATGTCTTTCTGGGAAAAAAGAATTCTTATCTATTTTCCCAAGGTCGCCACTAAAATTCCGTAAGTTAGTAAAGTAGCAAAACTTGATATTAAAAGTGATCTGTCCAGTGAATATATTTTCCAAAGAGTAAGGCTTCTCGCTCGTATATAAAAGTTCTTTAAATTGCAATTCCTTGCATGAACCTCACGAACCTTGTTTACTGTATTTCGTAAGACCTCTTTTGCATTCATTGCTATTTCGTTTGTAAGGAATCCTGATACCATTAATGCCAATTGATATGATAGAGAAATAATGGTTATGCAAATAAAGAAAAAATATTTTTCTCCAGACGTATTTGTAGAAAAAGCCAGTTTGTAGCCTGCTCTAAATAAATTTATCATAGTGATTAGGACTGAAATTAAGGCAGTGAACGAAAAGTGATCATCCATATTCTTCATCATATTCATAATCGCTTCGTTTGTGTTCAATAAATCAAGGAAATTTTCTTTTCGGGGGGAAGTGCGCTTGAGAAGCTGTGCAAGCAGTTGCTCAAAAAGGATTCTTATAATTCGACAAGTAAAAATATAATAAATAACGAAAAGCCAATGAGTAATTTTTGTAACCAAGAAGAATAATAATTCATGTATATAAAGAATCGAAAAGAGGTAGTTCATTGAAGAATTGACCATTTCCACTGGTGAGATCTTTTGAAACAAGTTCATTGGGTTTTTCACCCAGTTGTATTTTTTGAACACTAGCACAAGCCTGAAAAAAAACATGATAATTTGGCCAATTGCAATTGATTTTATGAATAGATACTTTTCCTTACTTAAGCTATTCTTGGGAAACATTTTCAATATTCGATTAACATCTTTTATCATCCCCAAAAATTGTCGGCGTTTTCGATACATTGATATATACAGCAACTCATGCAAAATTATCATGGTAAACATTGTAAATTCATATCTCAGTTCTCTTGCAATGAGCATGTAGAATATTTCAATTGATACCTTCAGAGCAAAAACAATAAAAACAAAGCAAGTCAGATAATTCACAGTGCAAATCTTTGAAGTTTGGTTTTCCAGATGTTTCGTAGCATTTTTATTTCGAACTTTACATCGGGAGCTCGGATAGATTGATAGTTTTATACCTATTAAACGGAATAAAATGTAGATTAATTTGATTTCATTTATAAGAGGGATAGCTGAAGATTTTCTTATGTTTGATGCTTGGTTGTATGAAATTTTCTTAGAATTTGTATCTTTTGCGTCATTTTTTATTCTTGAATGGCTAAATAACCTCTGATTTGTTTGTCTTTCCATAATTACTTTCAAGAATACGCTATCAAACTCTTTTAGAAAATTTTAGAGATAAAAAAAAATGCTGTAATTAATAATTATTTTTTTGCAAATCTTCCGTTGTTGAGAATTATCGTTTATCTTTAGAATAGTGATTTCAAGCACTTTCCTCCCGTATGGGTTTAAAGTATATTTATAAAACCATTGTATGCAGAAAAATAATAACTGTCATCAATAAAAAATCATTCTTTAGCAAAGCCGATTTGTCGTGAATAAAAAGAGATTCTCATAATGATTTATTTTCAAAGAATAGCGAATTGAAATGCTTTCATGTAATACAACTGATCAATTATATTTTATGCAAAAACTTTTGGATTGCATTCGCATTTATTTCTCCAATTTCGTGCTTTTCTTTCCGAAACTAAACTGGGAAAAAATAAATTTTTCATTATATCCAGATTTTGTTAAAATTTTGATTGCTTTTATCTTTAGAGAAGATTTGAAAGAGGTATCTCATTATGAGGCTATCCAAACAAACGGAAAATTTTAAATCACCATATATCCCTCTTTTATAAATTCTGTTTACTTTTCCTTCTATGTTATTATTTCTGTTCATTCCATTTATTATTACTCAACATATTCGGTAAACGCCGTATTCTGATGAAGACAATCAACAATTCACAAATAAATGTTCAAATATGTAAATGATGTGTGTTCTTATAATATTTTATTAGAGTTCTTCATTAACTATCCATTCATTCTTCTAATTCCAGTAAAAATTACCTCTATCCATTCATTCTACTAATTCGAAAGTAGACAAAATAATTAAAAATTAAAATGACTAATAATAGGCCTTCTAAAAGTTGCTGGGAAATGTGCTTCAGGCCTTTGCTAATTTCAATTTCTAAAATCACCAGGTTGTCATTCAGTGACGTGAGCTAGACATTTGACATCCAGTTCTTGCCCAGAAATAGTGCAATGCGCATTGGTCAATTTTTTAATCTTTATAAAACACTCTGCACCTTCACGAGTCGAACGAGAGGGAATATTACTTGATTAGAGTATGAAAGTAAGGAACAGTGTATTGAATGTAAGGTATTTGAATTACAAAAGTAAACTAGCAACTCTTCTATAATAAAGAAAGAAATTTAACAATTTAAAACGCTAATGTGTCAACAATCAAGTCGAAGGGTTGAACCACTAAACAATTGAGCTTGTTTGTTTTGAGTGCAATTACAGCGTTATGGCTTGTTCATCGCTGAAAGAGAATTTCATCAACAAACAGTTTCCTTGCAGAGCTGCTTACTACAAAGAAACGAACTTAAGACTCAAATGTGTCAACAATGAAACCAGAAGGTTGCATTATTAATCCTTTCAGTGTGTTTGTTTAGTGTGCCGTATCGAAGCGTTTATCGCTCAGAGAAAATTGACTTGCCAAGCAGTGGCCTAAGCCGCATTGCATTAAGATACTTTCCGATAATTATCAAGGATTTTTATATTCATTACGAATAAAAAGGATTCCCTATTCATTACGAAAAGAAAGAAAACTCTATATAAATGGAGAACTTCCTCTTACAACATAGAATGATTAAAATTTAATGTATAATTTTTTGAGAAAATTGCGAATGAAGTCATTAATAGTAGTCAACTTTGTTTGTCATGGTCGTAGTTAAAACCGCATGCACAGCGGATCGCAATTTTAATATCGTTCCTCCTTTTAGGCTCTATTTGTTAAATTATGAAAATCATTATTTGAAGTGGAATGATGTTTGGAATAAATTTTAGTAGACATTTACACTATCATAAAATATATTTAAATTTTTAAAACTGTATTATTTCTGTATGATGCAGTTCAAAGAGAGAGAGATAGAATAAAGAAATGCACAAGCTATTCTTCGTTCATTTCGTTACACCATTAAACAATTGAAAAAACTTTAGTTGAATTTTTATTTAGAATGATGATCAGCTAATTTCTCAATTCATATAAATTATTATTTGTTTTGCATATAAAAGTTAGATAAAAAGAAGTTACATGCTTTCCATGAAAAAAGAGGGGGAAATTTATGATTTCTATTAAAAAGAGATTTTTCGGACATTTGAAAAAATTACGCCTCCAAAAATAATTAAATTTTCATACCAATTACGCAAATGTGTCTATGTACTGAAGAAAATAGAGCCATTGCTTGCCAAAAAAAGTGACTATAAGTAAAAAGCAATGGTGCTTAAAAATATGATATGCAAAGTAGTGTAGGTGTTATCGTTTAACATCATTAAAAAGCAGCCTATAAAAGCGTCTGTAATTTCTACAAGAAGAAATTGCAAAGTGAAATTTCTAGATAGGATTTTTAGATATGAGTATTCGACATCTTAAGAATTAAGACGGCGTGACATTGGGCAAATAGAAGCGGGACAGGGTCAGTCCTATGTAGCAAGATGCTCGAATGTGAAACCTTTTGTAATTCATATCCGAGCATTCATAATTCTGTGGACTGCATTTATAAGAACTGAATCAGATTCTAGAAGGTACAAACGAGGAGGACTTGGAGATACAAATGCCTCAGATAACTGGTATTTGCAGCTAACTGCAAGGAGGCACACAATCGCTGCACCAGAGCATCCCAGGTCTTCTCTTTTAGAGGCCACTGGAAGCCTGGTATCTGGGTTAACTATGCTGACAATGCTGGACGAAGGAGGGTTGTATGCAAGACGACCAGCATTGTGCGTAACTCTCACACCACGCCACCTAGTCAAGTAAACGAATTCCCAAAATGGAAATGAAAAAGCACTAAATCTTATAGTTTTGAAAATTGGTACACATGTTCGTGAGGGGCTCCTGATGAACATATTAAAAGTCCCCGTTCCTGAGAGGGAAGCCAGCACCACCATCTTGGATTTCATTCCCCCTAGTTAGTTTCTCTAGAACATTTCGAAAACTATTCAGTTTTCAAATTACATGCGTTTGTCATAACACGTGTAATATGAAAAATAAATAGTTTCAGAGATATAAAAAAAACTATAAAAGGGGATGAAATATAAGATGGTGGCTCCCCCTTCCAGGATAGGAGACTATTAGTATGTTCAGCATGAGCCTCTCGAAAACATGTATTCCAATTTTCAAAACTATGCGATTTAATGTTGTTTTTTTCAAATCTTTCGTTGACTGGACTATCAACTAGGTCTCAAATTGCATAAATTTGTGTAAAAATCAGTTATCTCCAAAACTGTTAAATCTGGAAGAAAAATAAAAGCATGCATTTGTAGAGAATCATACGCTCCTTAATTTGTTTATTTACATATAATTTAACCCTCTCAGTGTTTCACACGTATTTCTACGTTGACCTTGGACTACCCCAAAAGCGTAAAACACGCATTTCAACGTGTGGTCAAAAACACCCCGAAATCGGTTTGCACTGAATTTTACGTTCATTGTGAACTGTCTCTAAAGTGTAACACACGTACTTTTCCGAATATCTTACCCCCTTTCTTGGTTTGACATCTTGATTGATCATCTGGGGAGAGGAACGGTCAGCACAATGAAGACTGATAAGGATGTACTTACTGCAAATTAGGGATGTCACAGGATCCGAAACCCCAATCTCCCCTGTGGTGTGGGGAATTTTAATGCTATTTGCATTGAGGAGGATTGCTTTCCGGAAGAATTGCAGTGTCGGATTATTATTTTTTTTTTGCATTGCGTGTGTCGGAATTTGGAATCGCATTCCGGATTAGTTCGGTTTAATGCCAGCCTGGTTTGATGCTGTATTATGTTTCAAGTGCTATTCTTTTAATACAATTTATGTGATATAAGATTTTTATTTCAATGCCTCAATGCTTTAAAGATCTATATCGAATGGTTACGTAAAATAGATATTGTGGTTTAAGTAAAATAGATTTTGTTCCAATACCGCATTCAAGCATAAAAAAAATTGAAAACCTAGGGGGTTGCTAAGAAAATCTGCTATTTATATATAGTTGAACAGTGTTCTTGAATCAACACATTTTACCCACGTTCAACTAGTTTTATGATATTAATGTAAACTTCTTTCATATTAATAATCTCCATCTACTCATTTTTCCTTTATAAAAATAGAGTAAAATTCTATTTTTCAAAAAATAGAGCAAATTTTAAGGTATATGAAAATGATGCATTATTTTTATTGTTTTATCTTTCAGATCAAATCGAAAATTTCAGTTTTACAATGATTATTTCATTATATAGATTTGATTTTTATTAAAAAAAAATTAATTTTCAGGTTTAAGTGTAATTTTTTTAGATTAGAACAGATTTTAACTTCATTATTACACTATTTAGAAAAATATCTTTTAAATTCATAAAAATTACAATGAAAAAATTCCTTCCGAAAAATAATTATTATTTTATTAAATAATTATTAGTCGGAAATTTATTTTTAGGTCATTCTGAACTGAAAAAATAACGAACATGGAAATAAAAGTTAAAGAAAGTGGAAGAAAATTTTATTTTTTACATTGTAAAATATTTTCTTTTTGTTAAAGGCAGGGGAAAATATAGTTTAGATGAAAACGTTATCGACTAAATTTAATGTTTGGGTGTGTGATCTTATCAGACTTTTAATAATCTTATTATGAGACTGATAATATCTGCAGCCTAACTCTCTTACGTTTATTTCAATAATCAATGAAAATGTTTATTTCTTGCTTAAAATAAAATAAGACAAAAATATTTCTCAGAAAATATTATACGAATACTGTATTTGCGCATTAGTTCCTTGAAGCACAATTTTTTTCCTGATGTGTTATTAAGCATTCTTCTATAAATGATTAAATCTATATAGCTAAATTGAATTGCTTTCGGTAAATGCCATGCCAACTGCAAGTTAAATTTTCATTAATGCTCTGAGAAAAGAAATCCACTAATATATGTTAGAAACCTTTGATATATCCAGATACACTAATAACAACTTTGAAGACTGTTCTTCCAGTAATAATAGCAGTCTCTGGCTTTGGATTATTTCAAAATATTACCGTCACATGCCAGATCACGTTTGTTATCACAATATCTTATGCGTGCATGCTGTAATTTGTGAGGTGTAATTTTTTTTTATAAAATTATGATTTATCTGTTCCATTTTCTTCGTTTTGAACTTTAATAAATAATATTTCAACTGTAAATAAAATATTTATTTTCTATGTGTTTTGACATTTTTTATTTTATTTTACTTATTTGAAGAGTAAAGGGTCAGTTTTAAGCTTGTTAAATTTGCTTTATATTTTCGAAAAGAACGGTGCGATACGAAACGGCCCCCCAAATTTTTTGAATTCCTCACCGAGAACGGCCAAAACATCTATGAAGTGTCACTATTTTGTCGTCAATTAACAATTTTTACCAATGATACCATTTTAATAATTTTTACTGATCTTAAAGAGCACGGAAATTTTGTCAGAAGTATTTTTTCAGTGAATCAATCATCATATACCCACTGGCGGATTTTGTCAGTATTGGGACACAGGCGCAAAATTGCTGTGAGGCCCCTCCCCATACCCAATGTCGAAAATTATCTTCGGCTTAGTATTACGATATAGATCGAATAGGTTTTGAGGCCCCCTAGATGCACGAGGCGAGCACCTCTAACACCTGTGCGAAAAATCGCCACTGCATATACCACTCCTCTGCTACGACCTTTCTCAAACCGGTTCTCTATCTGTTTACGTCACATATTTTTCACGTACACATAGACATAACCATCTGTTAAAAGCACTGTATCGGGGAACATCGTTGTATACTGCTGATACTAATCCTATTGAGAGTCTGATATTATCTGCAGCTCAATTGTGTAGAGATTATTTCAATTATCATTGAAAATTTGTATTTCTTCCTAGAACCCAAAACTATTTCTAAGAAAATATTAATTCTTAATTCAGAGACTGTATTTATGCATTGATTCCTTGAACCATTACAGTTTTGCTGATTTGCTATTAAGCATTCTTCAATACGTGATCAAATCTAAATGCTTAAATTCCAGTGCTTTTGGTAAATCTTATACCAATTCTGAGGTGAATTTTAATAAATGCTATGAGACAAGAATCCACTATTATGTGTTACAAACCTTTGATACATCCGATATTAACTTAATTAATTATTAAGCTTAAAGACAGTTCTTCCAAAAATAATAGCAGTCGCAGGCATTGAATTATTTCGAAATTCCACCATCACATACTATATAATGTGTTTTATAGCAATATCTTGGATGTGTGTGCGTGTGCTGTAATTTGTAAAGTTTAATTTTTTTATATAATTCAGATTTATCTGCACGTTTTTATTTTCATTCTGAACTTTAATGGATAATTATAAAACTGTAAACAAGATATTTATTTTCCAAGTAGTATGGTATACTTGAATTAGATATATAATTTAATTTTTTAAATTTTTTTATAAAGAATAAAGTGTCATTTTTATGCTTATAAAATTCCCTTTATATTTAGTACGAAAATGCCCAAAACTGTTTTTGAATAGCACAAAAGGGAACCTGACTCATTTCGAATATGTGGTAGATTTTCTTCCTTATTCTTTCGATTTTACCAAGTTTGTAAAAAACTATTTGTAGAAAATTATTCAACAATTTTGTACTTCGTACCAAGGCCCATTTTCATAAAATTGATTGAAAAAATGTTGATTGTTTTTACCTTCTCGTATACGTAGTATACAAAGAGAAAGTATTGTAATCATTGATTGTAAATTCGAATTTTGATATATCTCCTCGTTTCACACTTCGTGTTTCTGAATACGGTAACTCCTAAACGCAACCCTAATTGTAGATAAGTGTCCAATTTTCATTTAAATAGGCTGAAAAAACTCTAATGCCCTGTCTAAACTCTAATATACCTTTCTTTTCGATAAAAAAGTTATAAATAAAGAATTAAATTTAATTTTGAAAATTTCGCCACGGGATGCTCTATGACCGGTACTATAGTATCAAAGTTTCAAATTTGGTTAATCTAGGTGAATTAATTTTCTGTTTATTATAATAAAAGATAATATCTTGCGTGCTAAATAACGGTATATGTATACGTTATTTCTTCTAACATTTAGTCTAAACGTAAACTTTATTTTGAGAATTATTAACTCGTGCTCTTAACAAGCATATAGTACAAGTTTCAGTAAAAAAAGGTTTGTAGTATTAGTTAATTTAAAACATTATTCAGGGGATAAGAAGGTTATTTCTAATCCTTCATATGTATTAATTATTACAGGCGGTTTTATAGAATACAGATTATTATGCGACTATCCATATAATAAGTATTTATGTGCATACAAAACGGATTAATCCAGTTAAACACTGTTTATATTTGTGATCGTTTCTCAATTTTCTACCTTTTACGGAGTACTGAATCAAGAAGCAATATGAAAACTTTTATTACGACATCAGAAATTAGTAAAAAATAATTATATATATATATATATATCAAAACCAACATATAAACACAAGATAAAAACTCAAAAACAGTAAAAAAGACAAAATGGCTAAATAGACAAAAACCAGAAAAAAACCAAAAAATGAAAAATATCATAGCGAGCCGCTCGTCAGGAAGAGAAGCTCGCTCATGATATTAATTTGTGCTTTTTTCTGCAGACGACAAACGAAATTCGTTAAAAAATTGCCGTCATCCCCTCTAAAAACACAAAACAAACGAAAATGGAAGATTTCTTGAATAAAAAATATAAATATATTTAAGAAGATTTAAAAAGAATCAAATACAAAAATCCGAATACAAAAGACCTAGAATAAAATAAAAAACAGCCGTAACATAAAAAATAATAAAATAAAGCGAAATATGCTTACCATGGCCAGGAAAACGCTACCGCGACCACGAGGAGAATGAACGCCAAACCAGTTATCGCCGTTGCCAAACAGAGGAAAGAGAAAGATAAGGAGAAAGAGGCTTTGTCAGTAGCTCCGTAATCACTGCTTGAGATATCGTCGCACAAAGTTTTCGGGAATACCATTATTTAAAAGTTGATCATACAAAAGCTTTAATTGTCTAGATTTTGAAATTGCGTTCGAACAAATAGATCTAATGCGAGAAAATTGAGAGAGAATAGTGTTGCTAAAAATTTTAATAGAAATATTAGAAGACCAATATGAAAGTCGGTTGAAACAAAAATTAAAATCCATTCTTTTGTCAAAAATATCGATACAAAAGTTATTATCAACAAGTTTATTATCCAGATCTAAGAAATCCGCTTCAAACTGATTACAGTTTGTGTGTTTAAGAAGCAAGGCTGAAGGATAAATATTTTGCCACGTAATATTAAATGATCCATGATTAAAAACAATAAGATCATCTACGAATCTGAAAGCCTGAGGATGAAGAAGTAAATAATTCTTCTCAAAATAATGAAGGAAGAGGTTAGCTGTAATAGAAGAAATTGAAGATCCTTGAGGAATGCCATGTGATTGGAGAAAAATACTTTCCCCATTGTAAATAAAATTATTAAATATGCAAAAATTACATAATTTATCCCAATACTCAAAAGAAATATTGAGAATATTTTTGTAATCAAAAAAGTAAGAGTTAAGCACCTCTCGAAGAGTGGCTAGAGGAATGCTTGTAAAAAGATCTTTGAAGTCAAAAGTCTCAATAGAAGAAATACTGTTCTTATTATTGTGTATGAAATAAATAACCGGTTTATTATTGTTAATAATCCAAGTGAAACCTTCTAAACAAATGACATTCAGTAATTTTTTTAACAGATTGAAGAAAATGTAACCAGGTTGCTTCATGTATGAAGAAGTTCCACAAGTGATAAAACGATAAGAAATAGGATTTTTATGAAATTTTGGATTAATAGTAATATAAGGAAAGCAAAAATTGAATTTCTTAATTTTGAAGAATTTATAGAAAGCAAGAATTTTTTTGGATATTGTACTCAAATTAAAGTTGGACTTTTTGTATGTTGCTGAATTTTGAAGTTCCTTGTCCAGAAGATTATAGTAATGCTGTTTGCAAATAAAAGCATAGTTATTGGAAGCTTTGTCGATAGGAGTGATGATGAATTTACTTTTTAAGTCTTCAATAGCAATTTTAATATTAGAAAATCTAAAAGAATCAAAACATTCGGAATTATTATAATGGAAGGATAAAGACTTTTTCAAAAGGTAATAAAGATTCCATTTCCACTCACTGAAAAATTCAATGGGGATAGAAAAAGCATTAGAAGTTTTTAAACAGAAATCATCAATATTACTCAGTAGTTTATTCAGTATGGAAGGAAGAGAAACATGAAAAGTCGGTCTGAATTTTGGACCTTTTAACATGATACTTTTAAGATCTGAATTCTCAACAATGTCTAGATTACCAGTAACAATATGGCCAGAATCTTTGTCAATAAATTGAGAATAGGAGTCTTTATCACAAAAACAATTAGCTGTTTTTTTAAGATTTACAGTGTCAGATGAGGCATTATTGTAATTGAAGATTTTTCTGCCAAAAGGAACATTATATTTAAAAGTTTTTTGTAAACCAATGTTTTTAATGGGAAAAAATTGCTGAGCATAATTGAAAATGGAAGAGAAAGGAATCTTGTCAAAAGTAGGATGCTGGAAATTAAAAATGAAATGCAACTTTTTAGTAGGATCTTTAGTAGGAATTTTTGACAATCTCTGTTTCAAAAGATCTAAAATGAGAGTTTTGAAATGTAAGTTATTGGACTTAAATGAACCAAAGTTTGAAAATAAATCAAGAAGCGAGTTAGATCTTAAAGAGAAAACAAAATTCTTGACAGGAGTCCACAGATAAGAGTTTGCAAAAGAAAGTTCTAATGCCTCAAGTTCACTAAAAAGGTCAGAAACTGATTTATAAGGTCTTTTTTTAATCCTTTTTCCTCTGCTACCTCTAGAAGCCTTATGATGTGTGTTATGAAAAAGCTTAAAAGTACAGGAATTGTCAGGAGAAATCTGCGTGCTATATATATATATATATATATATTTATAATATATATAATTATTTTTTAATCCTTAAAATTTAGTAAATTAATTTTAAATTCATAGAATAATATGCTGACGAGTAAATAAAGTGAAGTCATGGATATAAAAAAAAACTACTAATATAAAATACAGCCAATAGCTAAAATACAAATATTAATAAATGGCAAAAAATTTAAGTCACAGTCAGATCTTAAAATCATCAACTTTTATGCGGCTTCAATGATGTTCACTTTATTAGATATTCAAAACATGAAAAATAGGTATACGCGCCTAACCGGTGTGTATTTTTGTCATTTGGTGTTATTGACACAGGCAATATTCAGAAAATAGATCCCAACTGCCCATCTCGAAGACCTGAAGTATTAATTTATCACACAACAAGTGGGTTCTCCGAAAGCAGTAAGAGCTAGTCTGAATAGGTTCCAAGCTGAATAGAACGGATTCTTGTGGTTAGTCCCTTCGCGGGGGGTTGCTGATTGCCCATGGTTCAGAGGGGGGAAGAGACTTAATCCGCTGCGCTTTTGGAACATGTTCTGTTCGGAGGAGGGCGCACTTTTAAAACAGATAAGGGGTCTTCGAACAATCGCTTTTCGAATCGCTTTACAAGGGAGACCGAACCACACAGAGGGTTAAAAATTGAAAAAAATTCGAGATATTCAAGAAAAACTAAAAAAAGGGAGATGAAATCTAAGATGGCGGAAAACTTTGAGACCCATTATCTCGGACACTATTAAAGCTAGAAGAAAAATGAAAGCATGTATTTGTAGGGAATTTTGAATCGAATAGTCTTCGAGATATTTAAAAGGAACTAAATAAGGGGGATGAAATCCAAGATGACAGTGCGAGCTTCCCCCAGCCCAGGAACAGGGGCTTTTGGTATGCTTATAGGGAGCCCCTCACGAACATGTGTACCGATTTTCAAAACTAAATGATTTAATATTTTTTTCAAACCCTTAGTTAACTGGACTAACCGAAATGAAAGGTTTACTTGGACATGCACACATGCCAATTGCGGTACAATTCATAGGAGGTCTGTTCTTCTTACTGATGAGTTCAGATTTCTTTTGTTTGCAAAGTGACTCAAGAAAGTTATTAGTTTGGCTGAGGCGGGAACCTGTTATAATCCATGAAAGAGACATACAGGGTTATTATAACTAAATCTTGCTTATATATATATATATCATATACCATAACTAATATATAATATATATCATAACTACCATCGATATTTTTAAACATTTTTAACATATAAATTTAAACAGATGAATAGATGCCATGTTATAACAATATCTTATAAAATATACTATTATTAGACACAAATTAAATCAAACAAATTATATAAATATAACCACAGGTGAAAAGAAGCCTTGATGCAAACACATTAATATATAGATTTGAATACAAACACTAATTAATATTTAATCGGACACTAGTCTTGACAGACCATCAGCATTTTTCAATTAAGCACCTGGGCAGTGTGAAATATGAATATTATATCTTTGCAGAACCAATGCCCATCGTTGTAATTTAGCCGATTAAGGTGCAGACTTTTGTAAAAATGTTAAAGTGTTGTGATCAGTTATTATTTCAATGTTTTACACCGAACACATAGTTTTAAAATTTGTTAATCGATCACATAACTACATATGCTTCACGTTCAATAATGGCCCAGTTCTGTTGCACTTGGTTAAATTTTTGGCTAGCGAAACTGATAGGGTGTAAATTACCTTTGTCGTCCCTTTGAGACAGCCAAGCACCAACACCATATGAGCTAGAGTCACATTGAATAACATATGATTTTTTAGGATCCTGTGTATAGAGTGTAGGGGTTTCACATAATAAGTTTTTTTAATTGTTGGAATGACAGTTCTCCCATATCAGTCCAAGGAATGCATTCTGGATCATTCTTTTTTGTTAAATCTGTTAGCGGTTTCGCTATTTCCGCATAATTTTTTATGTGTTGTTGTTGTTGAGGATCCCCGAAGATCAGCAGAGCTTCCTTCTGCTGGATTCCTTCTCATGTCAGCATCCAATGTAACGAGATTGCAGATGCACTTGCTATAGCAGGTGCTGATGATGCTTCAGTGCCTTCTGCATCTCTCACGTACTTGGAGCTATTAGAGCTAAAAGCAGAAATAAAACTAACTGGATCATTCCACCGGTGCATCACTGGTATCAAGGTTCTCGACCAGGTGGCTGTCTATCAATTGACTGCAGTGATTTGTTATGTAATTTCGGTAATAGTTGAAGAGTCTTAATGCACTCTTTAATGCTGATTTAGTTCTAGGTCTCTCGATGATTTCAATAGCACGTAACTTTTCAGGATCCGGTTCATGTTCTCTTGCTCCTATAATATGGCCTAGATACTTTATTTGCGTTTTTGAGAAGACACCTTTCTTAACATTAACAGTGAATTTAAATTCACTGTTAACGTTAAGAGTTCAGTTAATTTGGACAATACGGCATCTGAATATTTAAGATGCGTATCCCAGTCACAAGCAAAGATAGCAATATCATCAAGATATGCTTTGCAGAATTCATGATAATTACTTAAAGCACTGTTCAGCATTTTCTTGAACGAATCTGCGGCGTTACGTAATCCAAATGGCATCACTTTTCATCTGTAGTGAGCACGATGAGTTTTAAATGAAGCAAAATCACGACTCTCTTTTTCTAAAGGAATTTCCCAAAATCATTTTAATACATCTAGACAAGTGATGATGTTAGCATGTCCGATTTGTTTTGATTAGAACAGTTATCTTCTCTATAGGATAATCGAAGGGTTTTGTCACTGCATTTAATAGTCGAAAATCGATGCATAAACACATACTACAGTCTTTCTTTGCTACACACACTACGGGATATTCAGTTTCTGCTTCGCTGGGTTCTATAAAACCTAGTCTCTCTAATTCTGCAATTTGGTTATCAACTTCAGGCTTTAAAGATTCAGGAATTTTGTAAATATACGGTTTTTTCCCTTTCAGTACCCGGTATTAAGCGAATTTTATGTTCACCAACATTGGCTACTTGTATTTTACAGGAGAACAATGATGCATGGTTATGCAAAAGTTCAAGTAATTCTCCCTGCTCACTTTCTTCCAAATGACTAACATCTATCTCCATGTTATAGTTGCTTATAGGAGGTGTTTTAATTGGTGTCGGATGAATTCCATGATCTTCAAAAATAACTCAGTTTGTGTTCTAGCATGAAATTGTCTTTTTTTGTTGGCATGGATATGTTGCACATTACTAACTGGTAGTTTAACTTTATAGGAATGGGGATTTACTCCATCAATTATTTCACCTGGTCTAGTCCATCTGGTATATAATTTGTTAGTAGAATCTGGAATAAGCAAATAGACTAACTCGCCATTCTTGAACTCTTTCATTTTCTTGCCACGATTAAAATAATGGGCACAAGAAATTTGTTTCTTAGCAGTGGTCAAAGATGCGACATCAGCTACTTTTTCTAAATTTATTTTTAATTCTTGCAGATAATCTACTGCTGAATTGCTCAAATTTAGGGGTAAAGTTATCTTACCCGACCAAGAAGATTTTAGAACTGACAGAGGACATATAGCTTCGCGTCCACACATAAGTCTAAACCTGGGATATTCCAGTAGTGCAATTAGGTACTTCTCTATATGAAAGAAATAAATATGGAATATGCTTATACCAATCGGTAGAATCTGAACGGATTACATGTTGTCACATATGTTTAAATACTCGGTTCCACATTTCTACTAAACCATTCGACGCTGGGTATGAGGGAGTGGAAAACCGAATACTTGCTAAAAACCTATGTTCAAATTCTTTTGTCAGTTGCGACGTAAAGTTAGTGCCCTGATCACTATAAATTATTTCTGGGATTCCGGTACCTATGAATATTTCTAAAAGGACATCACACTTTGTTTTAGCCGAAAGATTTTTTAGTGGCACTACTGTTGGCCATCTAGAAATTTGATCAATTAAACGTAGACAATATTTATGCTTTCTTCCCGATGGTGGTATTATTTCTCCAATTAAATCTACATTTACCGTATGGAAAGGGTATGGAGCTCTAACTATAGGTGTAATAGGGATTTTATCCGATTGTCGTTCCGGACTTTTTAATGGACATTTTTCACATGTAACTCTTTCTTTAAAAGCGGATTCTAATATTATTTTCCCATTTGCCTCGATTTCTATATCTGGAATTAATGTATTGTTTAAAATAGAAATCTCTTCGCCACTATCATTGATTGCGTCGATTTGTCTACTTGCGATACAAATAGAAACTTTTTGTAAAGGGTATAAATTAATTTCATTCACATTTTCAGTACACTGCAAATGCTTAGAATTTCCATAAATGACGATAACGGGATTATCACAGGGTTTATTTACGGACACTTGTGGGCTATTTCTTGACTTTATTTGTGCATCATTACCTGGTTTATTTAGATGTTCATATTTAATTCTTCTATTCGGGCAATTTTTCAATAAATGTGAGTTACTAGAACAGATGTAACATTCGCGTATTTTCGAAGCATATTTGTTATCGTTTGTATTTTGAGGTTTTCTTAACGGCTGTGTAATATACTTAGTATTTCCATATACTGTTTCGCGAAAAACAGACAGTTTCTCACATTTTAATTCCTCAAATGACCTACCTTTCGCGGTGAAATAAATATCACATTTTCTCCCTGTCTAACTGCAACATGGGCAGAAATTTCGTTATCTAAAGTTTCAAAGGTTTTATCTGATATAATCAGATTTATTAATGAATCAAAATCATTCACTTTGCAAATCTTGCAATAGTGAATTAATGTCATATGCACGCAACATTCTAAACAATATCTTGAATAGTAACTGGATATTTTATATCGAACGATGAAAACAATACACTTCGAGATTTATAGAATAACAATACATACAAAAACTAATTTTAGTTTTTTTCACCAAGCACAAACAGGTGCATGTATTAGAACAAAGCAGTGAGAAATGATTTGTATATTGTAATAGCTGTGTACTCCAGCCTTCAATAAATTCACTTTTTTCTTTCACACTAGTTTATTAGAACTACTATGCACGTTTAAATAGGAGCTATATACATATGTACAATTACGATTCACGTTCAATATTGCTCATAATTACTTACTCGGAGTTCACCTCGAGAACTCCTACAAAAACGTGCACCCTCTGTGCAGAGACCCAATACAATTAATGGTGACTACTACCTCGCTCCCGCGCAACTGTTCCTTTAACTCTTCACTTCACATCCTTTGACTGAGAGCCGGAACAGTTACGTGCAGGTTAGTGGCATGACGTATATAAACAGAGATTTGTATGAATTCATGATCAATTGCATGAACCTATTACGCCAAGCATGACCAGGGAAGGAATGGTTTTAATTCCTTGCAAATAAAACAGAAACAAAATTGGTAAGAAGGCCTTTTCAATCCAATTCCATGGTGTCTCCATAGCCTCTAAAAGGTTTGTTCTTTGACTTGTTTCTAAGCAGATGTCTTTATATATTTTTGATTTACGAATATATAGAAAATTTGTCAAAAAATAAAATGATTGTTTTCTACGTGATGAGAAGGAAAACACCTAATGTTAAAATTAGGCATCTTATATTATGCACTGATTTTAATATGCCTGAAATGTTTTGCATTGTAGCATCTATCTTCTTATTCACAGAAAACAACTAATTCGTTCAGTGGACAGTAATGAGTTTTTTTTATTTGGTGTTCATATTTCTCATGTAATGATCTTGTTCTTAATTGATTATCAACTTCCTATTTTTGCTGATCTTCTCTTTTTTATACATTCAATAAACTCGCTGATATTGAAGAAGAAAAGACGGTTTCATTGAAATACATATGAATTATTTCAGATTAACATGGAAAATCCTTTCAAATTTGCACTTATACTGTTATTATCTACTTTTAAATTACCCCATGTTCATAAAGAAACTATACATGTTTTTGGAAATAGTTTTTCTCTAATGGTTTTCTTTTATTATGTAAATTGATAATGCATTATTTTGACTTTCTGTAATAGAGAGAAACTTTATCCCCACCACTCGAATTGTCGTAATAGTACAAGTTTCTATTTGCGACAAAAATCTTAAAAATATTCAAAGTCATAAAAAAGAATTTTGGGTTTCAAATACTAATAACAATTTTTCGCATTTCAATTTTTAACTTCTGCTGAGAGTTGATAAAATTATTCGTGAGAAAATAAGTATAATATCATTTGTGAAATATAGAGAAGAAAATGGATATGAACAGCAAGATTTTTCGTTCTTTAAGAAAGAGAAAGATGTTTAACACAAAGAAAACTGTATCCCATACGAGTCGAGAAATGAAGGCTAGGAACTCGTTGATATCCAGTGGAAAAGGTGGAGTTCATACGAAAACGCGTGTCAGTCTAGAAATCTGCAAATACCGCTCAAGAATATGCAAACTTTCCTGAAACTGAACTTAAAATTATATTTGTTATCTTCGAATTTTAGAGGATGCGGATTAATAGAAAAGGAACACAGTTTTATCCGAATGTTCAAAACTTGCTAAAAATATTTTTTGCCTACTGTAATTTTCATGAAAATGCTATCTCAAATGTTTTGGATAGCATGTTTGCCCGACAGAAAGAACGAATTAACTCATTTTATCGTAATTGTGTTACAGTATTGCTGTTTTATATATATTTGTGTAGAAAATGTCAAGGGATAGTTCAAGTAACAAAATACCTAAATCGGGCGTTTAATATGCACCCGAGACCTTAATAATTTTTTAACTGCACCATTGTTCATATAACAATGTAAAATATTGTTTTAAAGCGATAAATATGAAAGAGAAGTTAAAATTTTTTTTAAAGAAATTATTAACTGCTATTTGTTCTCAAAACAATTAAAAATATATTAATCTCAAGTTAAAAGCGAAAATGCGTCTGTGCGCAACAGATTTCATTTATTAATGCCAATAATAACCAAGGGAACTTACAGGAAATAGATGTGTTCAATATTTTCACGAGACGAAATGGCAACAAATAACTAAGATGTGTGCAGTATTTTTTAAATATTAGTAGAAATTCGCACAGGCAAACAAATAAAAAAAATTAGAATGTCTATAGACGAGTTTTCTGTTTTGTTTGCTTATATTAAAAGAACTTGACTTTATTTGCATTAATTTGGACTTCCGTTTTGAAGATTTTATTGACTTAGGAGGTTAAATAAAATCGTATGGCACGGGTTAAGGAAATGCATACGAAAAATATCTCCTCCAGCTTTCGGACTTTGTTAGAAATTTGATAACGTCCTTAATTTTTGTATATTATATATACGGCAAATTTCATCTATCTAGATCACTAGGTGTTTGAATTATCGTGTTCATATACACCCGGATTTCTCTTTAAAATTCAAACTCCATAAATATGAATTTTGATTTATTTTTTAAAAAACATTAATGATGAGGGGGTTATCAAATTTCTTACTTACCACTTGCTAGCGACTAATTTTTAAAGTTCCGAAATTTCATATAGCAAACTTATCTACTGATACTTCTCAAACTAAAAGGATTTAAAGAAACAATTTGTTTTCAAATAAATTCTTTTCTACATTCATTGTGTGAAGGTGAAAAAATAATTTACGTTAATTATTTTTCGAACAAATTTATATTATTAAAAATTGAAACAACTGATTATATAAGTATATGCATATATAGATTAAATATACGAAATAAAAAAAAATGCTTCAGAAATAGGATGATTAAAATCAAGTTCATTCGCAAAACTGAAACGTTGGGTTTCTCATGAAGGATTATTTTAAAAATTGCCTTTGCTGCGGAATCTCATTTTCAAAAAAATGTTCACAAATGTATCTTACATACTCCTTATCTGCAAAATTTCCATTGACTTATCGTCTATGGAATCTTGTCATTAAAACTTCCAACATTGTATCTTTTAAGAACTCTTATCCTCAAAACTCTTCGCTACGCGCATCGATGAGGAATTCTACTAAGGATATTTTGAGGGTCTTCTGCTCCTCACATCATGGCGATGAGCTCGAGAACTCCCTTTTCCCCCGAGAGGTTTAAAGTAGGAGAGGGGGTTATTTCATACATCCTGAGGAGGTTTTGTGCTATGTGGGACAGCTGTAACGAACTTTAATTTTAGAAGAAACTTTAGAAGAATTTTAATTTAAAGAAACTTGAAATGTACAGAAGTGTGCAAAAAATTGCATCACGTGTTTCAATCAGTGTTTGGTTCAGAGAACATAAAACCTCATGAAATGCTGCAAGGAATTGAAGAAGAAAATGCCAGCACAGATGAAATGACAAACAAAGCATATTTTTAAATTTAATTTTCCTTTTACTTTACTTTTATAGCACTCCACGGCTGATGGAATTAATGGCAATGTGTGTTTTAAACATTTTGTCGAGATTTTGCATAGTAAATTAGTGTGATGCATTTTTTTTGCTCACCATTGAAGAGAAATTAATTAAAGAAAGAAGCATAACGGATAATAGCTTACTTAAGAAGACGAACGTCTAGTTTTTGAAGAAGAATTTGAAATATTCAAGTAAAAATCAAGAATTATTTCGAGTAAAATTGTTTTTGAATAAAGATCCTGAGGAAAATCAAAATATATATGTTTGCGAAGATTTGTTTTCACCGGAATACAAATTAATCCCCGTAAAATTGATTAGTGCAGCAAAGTAATTTTTAGAAACAAATTCTGATTTTGAAATTTGGCATATATTTACATCTTGGATGAGATATTTCTATATAAAGAATGTCACATGATTTTCTGTGGATATTGGCAAAAGTTGTTTCATTGATAAAATATTGGTTATTGTAAATATGTGTGGAGATTTGGAAACTTCATATTTTGCTTAACATAAGCAGTCTAATAAATAGTTCATGATCAAGTAAAAATAGGTGCTAAAAGTCATTAATGCTGGTAGAAACCTTTTCCTTATATGTGGATTTAAGTGACTGAAAAGACAATAAGTGGCCTTCTAAAGAAAGTACAAAAGAACGAGTTTAGGTAATCCTAATTAAATACATCGTTGTTATAAAGCATATAATGAATAATCAATACAAAAATAAGTTCTAAATACATCCAGAAGAAAAAAAAGGAAAATGCGTGTGATTGTAGTTTCATACTTCATTAAATCCAGCGTTGCTATCAACCATTTAATAATGACCATGAATAATTGGGACAGATGATTACGAAAATCAATATTAAATACAAACAGGAAGAGGAAAAAAAGAGATAATTCTTAATAAAACTAGTCCGTAGTTCATCTGGAATATCACCGCCGAAGAAAATCAATAAAAGGATTATAAAAAATCAATATAATACTGCAAATTATCATTTTACTGTCCCTATTATCGTAACTATTTTGCTTTCCTACTTTTAATCTCAAAATTTGATCTTACTTCCATGAGTCAGGATATGAAATTTATGGCTCTTTACCTAGAGTTCCAATTAAAATTCCGTAAGTTACGAGAGTTCCAAGACTCGCGATTATGAGTGATCTACTCAACGCATAAATTTTCCATAAAGTCAGGCACTTTTCTTGTTTCAAATCTTTCTTAAATTCACACTTTAGATATTCTTCATTGTTAGGAATTCGGTACAACAAGCAGTGTGAAACGTATTTAGCCTTTTCATTCACGATGGATCCCGGAAACATTATCAATAACTGAATTGATAAGAAGTGTATTCCAGTTAGTAGAAAGGAAAAATAGGACGCATGAGAGATGTCTTTGCTGAATGCCAGTATATAGCCCACTCTAAATTCTGCTGTCATGGCTATGAGAACAGAAGACAAAGCAGAAAGCGAAAAGTTCTCATCCATGCTGTCCAATACTTTTGCAACATCTCTGTAGACGCATAGAGAATTTTTCATACCTAAATTCAAATAATTGCTTTTGATTTGATCATATAGTTTGTCGAATAAAAGTCGGAGAAATCTACAGGTTAAACAGTAGTAAATCGCAAAAAGAGACGAAATAATGCTTGTTAGTGAGTGAAAAAGAAAATCGGTTGTTTTAATCATTAAAGAACAGTGAAACTTTCGAAAATATATCCATTCTTGAACTAAAATGGACTCACAGATGTTTGATTTGTCTGTGAGAATGAAACCAATGTCGTATAATATATATCCGTCGAATATTATTTCTGCTGTAACAAAAATCATATACGCCATTACTGGAAATTTCATTTTTCGAATTTTATATTCCGGAAACATATTAAATGTCTTATGGAGGGATTCTGCTATCTGTAAAATTTTTCCTCGTTTTTTGTAAGTTGACGCGTAAAGAGTTGCGACACACGCTGTGAGAAACAAACGACTGCAGTTTGTCGTTAGATTTTGAGCTACTATAATGTTAATCATTTCTATATGAAATTTGATGCAAAAAACAATGAAGCATACGTACTTTGGCCAATTCCAAATTAAATAAATCTTTTCTAGGCAACTATTACTTTTTTGGTTCGTTTCTTGATAACTAGAATGTTTCCTTTCGAAATCATTCTGCACATCTATACCAAAGAATCGAAGAAAATAGAAGATGAATCGAAATTCATCTGCGGCAGAATGTTTAAGACAGTAGTTTATTTTCATTTTATTTATCTTCGAAGGTTTTGGAACTTGCATGTTTAATAATTTTTCTAAGTGTTCATTCTTAGAATATGTGTTAAATTCTTCAAGAGCTTAAGCCGAAATTTCCAATACCTATTGTTTGTACCTAATGAGAGAAACCTGGTGTTTATTTTACCAAACAAAAGTTCCAGGAGAAAGAAATTTTCGTGCTCCATACAAAAGATTTTTAGTTGTTCTTTAATATATGGAGCACTATCGAAGACTAGAATATCGACTTTTTTTCATATTGTCTCTTATGTTGAAGGAAAAGAGCACAAGACAGAAAAGCAATATAATTTATTGCCTGACCCCCACCCAAAATTTTTTTAACTGATATCGATAACTTCGGAGGCTGCCAATCTTCAGAGAAAACATATTAGCTTATGTACTCAAAACAGAAAAGATTGATTATCTATTTCTTAATGGAATGAACTGTTTTCTGATAATAGTGCAGTTTAATGTGTTATTCATAGAAGGCTTCATTAAAAGCTGTCATGTTCTTGACGAAATTTTTATAAGTAAAGCAAAACTGGGTGTTTTCATTCATGATATCATAAAGCCTGTTATCCCTCTTGCAGTTTTTTCATTTCATTTATCATGCAATGTTCTAAAAAAAAATGTTATTGAAATTCTCTAAATGGAACTAATAATCAGAAAGTGCATAAATTTAAAATGAATATATTTAAACATTTGAATTATATTTAAATGAAACATAGAAAGTTCATTCGTTAAGTTATGAAGCAAAAAAAAACAAACTAGTCACATAAATGATTTTCGATTAATAACCAATTAAAGACATTAATTCGGTGTTTCCGAAACTTTTTTGTGTCATGCCCTACCTAAACCTTTCTACAATTTTTATGTCCCCTATGTAACATATACATAATTTTTAATATTAAAAAATTTAATTTTTCATTGAAGAAACTTAAATTTTAGGAAGTAATCGCCAGGGAATTGTTGAGAAACACAGTATGTAAATTTTCAAAACATATAATGGAGAACTGAAATTCAAGTGCGAAATAATTTTAATGAAAGATTTTTCTATATTATATTAATTATTAGTAATTATTTATTATTTAGATTTAGTGGGATCCTTGCGTTTGATGCTTGCTGCAAAGAGATTTTATGTTAAGTTCCAATTTAGTTTTTTCGGAGTCATGTCTATCCGTCGTGATAAATCCAGACGATTTATTTTTCTCTCCAATTTCGAATTGTCCCTTTTAACAATCAAATTGCCCCCCTGTGGGATGTGGGCTCCACGTTCGGAAACACTGCCTTTATAGAAAATAAACCAGCGGAAACAGTCTCCCCTAGACTTTCCCGTATACTATTTACAAAGGTGTTCTCTCACTCCCTCACTAAATACAAAAATTACGAACCTTCGCCAAGGCTGGACCGCGACTAGTACTCAGATTTTTGCTGCCCTCGGAGACTGCGGAAATAACGACAATCGAAGTGAAGTATCCCTTCCTCTCTTCCTCCCCACATCAAAAGGACTACCGAACTCTTCCTGAGATTCTTAACCCTTTCGCGTTCATTGGTTTCGCAGTGAAACCATACATTGATTATTATTGCGCATGTGCGAAACATGACGTAATTTTTCTTTCATATCTTAAGAGCCAGATATATAGGCCAACTTACATAAAAATTCCAGTTCATTACCGTTAGTATTGACAAAGATATCGTATTTGCAAGAGCTAAATTGCTTTTGATCTCTAAAAGAAACTAAATGATGAGGGTACTTGCACAAATTGATATTTTTTTAAATTGAATCTTCGAAAGTAATATTGAATTTTATGAAGGTTGAATATACTGAATACTCACGTATACTTATAAATTAAGTACATAATTTAAATTGCATTTGGATGATGACTTATTCGGAGGAAAAATTAACCCGTTACCATTCACTGGTTTCAATGTGAAACTACAAATCTCTTGAAAATAAAAAAATACTAATTTTTTTCTTTTACATATTTATGATCAACCGCATGTCTAATATTCATTTTTGAAATAAATTTTGTAATTTTCAAAACGAAGCGTTTAGTGAACTTGAAAGGGTAAAAAAGGGATAGACAGCTTCATCTGAACCATGAGTAGAACTGATACTGCCTAAGTATCTATAACAGTGTGAAATAGTTTAGAATCACTCTTTTCTTTACTCTAGAAAGTCATTAGACACAGTTATTCTAATGTCGGTGTGTAAGGTTTTATTTCAGTACTTCGAGAATTGAAAAATATGATCTATTCACCCGCTTAATTCTGAAAAATTAGTCTCAGACTTTTTGCATTCCTGTGATTGTTATAACTACCGATATTAATGCCAAGAATGCCCAAGGTAAAAACTCAAACACAGAATATTAGATAGAATTTTTTTAAGTGCTTTTATTTAAGTTGACTTGCTTCATGCTTGTAAAAATGAAATTTGTAATTGATTTTTCGTTGATTTACTGATGTATTAGAGAGCTGAAATTTTGTATAGTTATTTGTCTCCATGACAATACAGTATTTTAATAATTTTAGAGATCTTAATTTCCAGCTAATGTTTTAATTTGCCTAAGTATTGATTTTAGACAGATGGCGCCATCTTTTAGTGAGTTTGAGAAATATTAATTTTTAGAATCACGAATTATGTATATTAAAGACTGAAAAGTAGAAAAATAAAGAGTCCTTAAACACGATTTTATTAGTGTAGCAAAAGGCATGCAAAATAATTTTTTGTAGAAAATCAAGCAATATTATAAACTATGAATATCATAACAAGAAATTCCTAGACATTCATTAAAAGTTAAAATATATTATAAATCCGATTAAAATTTCAATTTACTTAGAGTATTTCTCTCAGATTCTTATGCTTTTACGGTTTTGTTTTCACTTCTACATTTTAGATAAGAAAATTAAATACTGTACGAAATTAAGAATATTATAAAAAGATAGGAATTATAATACTTTTTCTTAGAATAATAATATCACTAATGCTAATTAGAATATTTAATATTCTAGTACAAGGGTTCCCAACTTTTTCCCCCCGCGTACTCCCTACTTTCATATTCCCCTCTAACCATCCGTCTATACAAAGAAGTTTTTATCAATAATATTAAGTGCCTAGGTGAGCTAAAGAGACGAATGACTGGAATTTATAACATTTGCGGGACTTATTTTTGATTTTACATTTTATTCCATTTTTACAATTGTTTTAATTCAACGTCAAAACAGATGAAATCAGTATTGTAATAATTTCGCATCAACTTATAAGGATAGCTAAAGATTACACTTCCTTTTGCTTACTTGCACAGCCTTCACTTTTACTTTTTCACGAACTTGGGGAAACAAAATTCTGTAACATTTTTAATCCCTTATGCTTTCTTGTGTCCACCATTACCGACTTTGAGTTCATGTAACCTCAACTGGTCCTGAGCGTACCCCCAAGGGTACGCGTATCACAGCTCGGGAACGTCTGTTCTAGTAGAATATCAAATACATAAGTTATATACGAATTAAAATATTTATTCGTAGAAATCAAGAATATTTATAAAAAATAAGTTTCTTCAAGATGAATTTTATATAATTGCTTAGAATATGAATGTAAATGTCCAACAAGCCGCCCGGTTTTGTAAGGTGGTTTTCTGCAGAACACTGCGAAAACAGGGTGATCTGGCTCGATCCCCGGATAAAGGCTTGATCTTTTCACAAAAGTGGAAGTCCAACTTCTGCTGTCAGTTAGCTCGAAAATTGAAGTGATACCACCTTTGGTTATAATTTCTGGCGAATATATTAATTTTTAATATATTAATATTAATTGTTAATTGTTATATTAATTGTTAATTTAGAAAAAGAAGCGCTTTTATCGGTGGAAAAAAGTAAAATAATCAAAAGGAAAATAAAGTTTAAAAATCTGGAGGTCAAAACAAAAATCTTAAAAGCGTGAGGTGTGGAAAAAAATATATATCCTTCAGAAATGAATATCATGCGAAAAAAATCCTACACATTCATTATATAAAAATTAAAATACATAATAAATGCGGTTACAGTACCAGTTTTCTTATGCCATTTGTATCTGCGCCTCGCTCTTTTACGAGTTTTCTTTCGACGTCTAGATTTCAATAAAAAAATATTTTTCTTTTTTCAATAGTCTGATAAAAACGCTTCTTTAAAAAAACTTTTTCCTAATATTTATTATTTTACATATTACTACTACTGAATAGAAGGTTATACTTTGAATTCCGTCCATGGTTTTTGCTTCCACTGTGTTCGTTTAGGAGTAATCCAGTTCAAAATAGTTTGGGTTAGAATCACAACTTAACTGCACCTGGATTAAATTCCAGAAATCCGCATCTAATAGTACCACTCCTACAGTCTTTTAGGGCATTTTTATATTTTAAAAAAATTAAAAGAGAAAAAAAACCGAATCGCCTTTTTACATTATGACCTTCACCATTTTGTTTTTAACTTCCGCGTTGTGCCTTTTGTTATCTCGAGGACAAACGTTGATTTCGTCATCATTGCTATTAAATATCATCATTTTTTATCAATCTAACACATCTGAGTGAAGGCTCCGGTTTAGCTTCCCTTTGGTTACTGGACTGCCAACGAGAATGTTCGGTCTAGAACTCATTTTCGGTTCTTTGACGGTCAGTTTTCTAATCGGACTCATCACTGTTATCCTTTTGTATTGGTAAGTTTTCTTTATGATATTTTCTTTGTATAAGATATGGTCATTTATCTTTTTTATAAGTCATCATTCTCTTATAATTTTTGAAGTTACAACAAGTCCACTGAAGATGGACTTGAATTTGAAATAGTGTGGGCATTTTGATTATTTTCGAAACAAGAGCAGTTTGTTAAAAAGAATTATATGTTAAAAAATGTTTATAAATAGCATATATAATCAAACGGCTATTTTCCCCTGTGTTTGAAAAATGGTAACAGACCCTCCGTTGAAAATAACCAGCACCTAAAAAAAACGCATCTGGTTTTTTACAGGCCGTTTCTTAAAATGTATTCACAATATTGTTTATTTTTAAAATGCTGTTTTATTATGCTAGGTTTAAAACCTTAAACTTTTTATCTAACAAATAGAAGAATAAATAATTGATTAGTTGAATGCTGAAACCATGAGTCATTTTTTTTACAAACTTGCGATTATGCTGTGTTCAAATTCTAGAGGGGTGTTTACATAATGAATGAAGAAATGACAAGAATCAAGAAAAGCCACATTATAGGTAAATAAAGTCTACCAGGTAAGAATAAAAAGTAATAATTGATTTAAAAAACTAATCAGTTTGTTTATAAAGCTCTCAGCATTTTGATATCATTGACTCTTGTGGTTTTTGCAAGCATCGATTCGATTGGTAAAACTGCACCTTTTTTATTCGATTGGTACAACTGCACCTTTGTTTATTCGATTGGTACGACTGCACCTTTTTTATTCGATTGGTACAACTGCACCTTTTTTATATTTTATTCTAATGCATATAGAGAATCATTTCATCGGGTAATTTTTAATAAGGGCGACTAATAAAAATAGTTGAAATTCTTGAGAAGAAAAAAGCATTTAGTCTACACCAACATCTTTTTATTTTTTATCTCTCACATTCGAAATAAAAAATATTGAAGTCTAATAGCTAATATTTATGACCATTTAAATAGCATTAACGCTGATGTTTTCTTAAAACCCTCATTTAACGGAAAATTAGCCAAAATTTTATTACTTGCTTATTGCTGGAGAAAAAGAAAAAAAGGCCGTCTTCGTTTTTTCTTACAGTTAGGCGGCTGTTTTTATCTTCCCACTAATCTGAATTGTGTTGAAACTATTCTTTCAGTGTCCCAGCAAAGCCAATGTAAGAACAATTGGGAATATATGTTATTTTTATATTTTATATATTTTTGTATAATGGATGAATTCTATTTTAAAAATCGTAGAACATAATGATCATGAAGCACTGAAATGTAGAAGCGTCGTGTAGCTTAACTTTTGGACACAAGTTTATATTACCCCACACAATAATATCAAAAGCAACTTTTCATGATCGACAGAACTATTAAAATATTTTCTTTTAGACGAATGTTCATCGGAGTGGAAAGTGATTCCGCTTGAAATTTATGAGGGCTAAGTCGATGATTTAGTTGATATCAACCTATACGAAATAATTTTCATCTGTGGTGAAAAAATAAAAGAATATAATTAATTAAACATGCATTTTTGATTTAAAAATATTCTAAATTACATTACATACTTTATCGTTTTGAGCTTTGCACTTTATTTCCAGGTATACCACCAGAAACCATGATTACTGGGAAAAGAAAAATGTTCCGTATGTTAAGCCTGTGCCGTTACTTGGATCGGTGTTGGATACGATGAGGAAAGTAAGTGTCAAATATATTTAATATTAGGACCTTTATTTATTTTTAAGGCTTACATGCTCTAACATTAGACATTCTTTGTAATAACAAACATCATTTTAAACATGTTATTAAAACTGTCGAAGGAGATTTATGTTCCCTCCATACTCACGGAATCTCACTTCAGATAAATTTCTTTCTGTGGAGCACTTTCAGCATAACGTTTATATCTCAAGACCAACTACAATCGGGAAGTTGCGAAGAGACATTGAAAGGACATAGGCCCAAATAACAATTCGCAATTCCATCTTTTGTCATAATCAAAAGTGAATAGACAATACCTAACAACATCTCGATTACTTCTTATATTTGACAAATTTTAGTAATAAAACAATGAATTTTGACATTAATGCTTTATGCAATAGTTATTCAAAGTGCATAAACATTTTTAGGATACTCTGTGCATATATATATAAAATAAATACAAACAAGTAGATTTAAATTTTGAATTTAGTTGAGAGAAAAACTTTCCCAGAGTTTTAAAGCTATAAATGCTGAAAAAAAATATTTGAGTTCTTGTAATTCATCCAAAAAATTATAAATTTTTTTTTGAGAAATTTAGGTTTGAGTATGAAATTTAGTTTAAAGAAATTAGTTTTAAGCGCACTGCTTTTCGGTTTGCGAAACTCACACTAGATTCAAATAAAGAAATGACAAATTGACAGATTCAAGCAGTATCTTATCAGAAACCGAATGACAATAAAGTTGAATTACATTTAGCTCCTTTTTCCCCTTGTCTGATATCATATCACATTGTTAGAAGTGATAATATTTGCATCTGTCACTTTGAAGACTTACATTCACAGGAAATTCAAAGAGAAACCTAATTTCTCATACGAATTTAACCCCTTAACTGCGTAGTTTTTTATACTATCTAATTAGATGACGTCCCTCTATTTTGGAAATGCAATGTCGTATTGATTCAATTACATCTCCACAAAACACTTCAGATGTTAATGAATCATCGGTCGTTTGTTGTGTCGTGTTATAAAATTTAGGAATGACTTAATTTTAGCATACGAGTTTAAAAATCACAAATTCAATGCACTAGTTGAGCTCGGACAAAATAGTTAAGGGGTTAATAGGAAAATATCTGAACAGAATTTCCTTTACTGAAGCTACATTCTTTGTTAGTTGATTCAATTTAGGCCTTTCTGGCAGTAGTAATACAATAACTTGCCGGAAGTTAGATCGGGTTTTATATTTTTTCTTCCTGAAACCCTTATTAGCGCTTGATTTCAGAAGCTGTATTATATTTTGTGTAAAAGAATCCTCGAATAGACATGTAGGGGAGAGTGGGGTAATACCGGGTATCCTTGATTCTGGAGCTGTTATTTTTCCTGTCTAGCAGATAGATACTGAATGACACTTTATTAGTCAATACAAAGGAACAGTCATAGTGGCGTGTTGTAGCTGTTGAATGCACTGAATCTGTGAAAGTTTATATGTTTTAAGACGTCAGCTCTCTAATGTTCGCTTGATTTAAAAATATCCTTACTTAAAAATCATCGCAATCATAAAAACTATATTTAGTCCAGCTTATTATACGTTTACTAAGGATTTATATCCTATCAGACAAGGATTTAAGGATTTACTCCAATAATTATGCGCTTCTATTTTGTTTTTCATAACCTCTGAACTCGGGTAAAACCGGGTACTTTAAGTGGCGTAAGACCGGGACAGTCAGTATTGATGATTCCTCCGATTAAGACGATAAAAACACATCAGACGTTGATTGTTTTTATTTTAATGATGTATTTTCTAATTTAAATAAAGAAGAAGGGTTAATTCAATATAAAAACTGTCTTAGCTGTGCCCGCGAAAGATGCAATGGCGCGGAGAAATAAGACAACTTCTTTGCATGTGAATTTTGTAACTAATATTCTTAAATTGTCATATAAAGTAAAAATGATTGCAATTTTTCCACTGAAAATCGAATGTACCTAATTTCCCATAACTTTAACATGTTTACCCGGTTTTACTCCACTAGTGGGGTAAAACCGAGCAGTTTGACATTTTTTAAAAAAAAAATCATTGATAAAAAAAGGAATGAAACTAACTTTTCTGGAAAGATATATTGTACTCAGATAAACAATGAACATTTTAATAAAATTTGACAAGTTCTATGTCGAATATTTTAGCTCCAACAAGCCTTCGAACCTTAACTACCCGGTTTTACCCCACTTTCCCTACATTAATTTCAATTTGTTCGTAAACAACAATCTTCATTTGTTTATGTTTAACTATCTTTATATATATTTTAATATATTTATGAATATCCATTCAAAATCTGCATTCATTCAAAAACAATCATGCCATGTTTATCTGGAATTCCGTTATTATCTTCCGTTTACCTTCAGCCCCTTCTCACCTTCATTATTAGAACCTTCCTGTAAGAAACTTGCCCGAGGAGTTTGCGTTTTCTTCTTGTACACACAGAGCAGTAGTCAGCGATATTATGGCAGAAATAATTCAAAATATTTTGATTACACGCAACGCATTGAATTTTGAAGATTCATTCATGCTCGACACCAACCACCACTTTATGTTATCACAAGTGTGCATGCTATTCGATTGTTATATCTGTACTCAGTTTGGTATTTACAATTATTTAATTAATATTTATTTTACATCTTAATAATTTTAAAAACGTGATATTTTTATTTCTATGATATTGTATTATTGTGTGCTGTAGTGTTACAATGTAACAGGGCCGTTTTATCCATTGGACTAATTGGACTATTGCCCAGGGGCGCCATTGATACAAAGGCGCCTAACAATTTAAAATACTGACCTTATTTTAACTTTGAACAAAAAAAGGGTTTAATTTTGACTTTAAATATGTTAAAAGTAAAAAATATGATTGCGGCTTGTAACTAGACAGCCACTGATTTTGTAATGTTACATAAACATATATATCAGTTCAAAAATATATTCATACAGACAACCAGTGAGAAATTCCTAAACTAAGCTTGTGATAGAAGTTACCTACATTGTCAGTGATAAAGCAGGCTGCTGCACGCTAATGTCTGATATCAAAGATATAGTTCTTTAATCACACCTAAGAGCGTTATATTAAAGAATACAGGCACTCAAATTCCTAATTATAGTTCTGATGGGGCGCCAAACTACTCTAGACAAAGGCGGCCAAATTTGTTAAGACGGCCCTGGGAATAGAAATATAAATGTCTCCGGTGACAGAATTGGGGGCACCACGAGGACAAAATGGCTTCATGTTTTTGTACAAGTTTTTGAATTCAAATATAAATGCGGAGGGGATACAGTGTGCTCTTGTCACAATTTACCTTAGCTATATCACTTTCATGTGCCGAAATGATGTTTTCGAAAAATAATCGATGTCGTCTTCATATATGTGTGGGTAACAAATAAAGATAAACTGTAACTTCATCAAGCTAGCAGCTTGTCGCAATTCCGTTACGTGAAAGCTCCCAGGAAGGGGGGCACCATTTTTATTCAATTTTCAAGCACATAGGATATAAGTATAGACTGGTATAATATAATAAAAACATACAGTAGTTATGGTACACTCGTATGATCGCGCGTAAAATTCATCAGGGCTGGAAGATGTAACACAAAGGATACAATATCGAACTAAAATTGTGTGAATGGAAGTATGGATCCCTCTTACAGCTATACAGTTCTCATAACGTAATTCGTATGAATTACATTATGAATCCCTGTGTCAGTTCAGTCCTATCTACTAGAAACGTTATTTTCAGGCTCTGGATGGTTCTGAGGGAAGAAGACGAGTTGCATTCACCCTGCCAAGAGTTTTCAGAAATACTCCATGAGGTTTATGCCTGGGGCTCTGGTTGGCCAGTTTACCCGGCAACAACGGTAACATACCAAAAATTCATCGATCAGATGAGCCCTAGTGTGAACCAGATTTGCAGTCCGTAAAAATAAAATCAGGGCCAAATGAGCTCCTGAAAAGTTGAACATAAGGGTTTTTAGATTTCATTCTTTCAACTCACAATAGCCACAGAATCTCTGTCAAAGACATGGAGGACAGAGCACTCAATAAACACAATGCCTATATTATAATACATATTCTAATATATTCACGTTGTGAGACCTTGTCTTCCTATTTCCTGAAACCTGTTTTATTGTTCGATATTGCAGCCTTTATTTTAAATCTTTCTGCAGTAATGAATCTTATGCGTGATCGTGTTTGTGTTCATAACTATAGTATGGCTACTTTTTGCATTATATCAATCTTTGTATATAACAAATTTCCTTGAATATGCCGGATAGTTCTGGAGATAATCAACCGAAAGTGATAATTTTCTTAATTTTCAACGTAATTTAATTAACGAGGGAATTCCATAAAGAAGTTTCACTGTAAGTAAAAAAAATCATAAAGTGTAGGGAGAAATTTTAAACTCCAGCGTTTTAATTACCCCCATTTGATCATATAATGGAGGGTTTTTAATATTATTAGTATGGTGAACATATTTTTTAACAGGAAATATTTCTTTAATTGGCAAAGAAATGCATATATCTGATATCTTTAAATTTTAATAAACCGAGCTTTAATTTCTTAAAACTACATTATATTTTCTATTACATCAATAGTTCCATCTTCTATTATTAAACAAATTCATTTTTTCTTTTGTTTCTGTGCAGCCTCTTCATGAAGTTGAATATGAGCGATACATGAAACTCGGACCTGTATATGGGTATGTGAGCAATTAGTTCTTTTGAATTTCTCTCAATAACTTGAATTTCGTATTCGAGTATAGATCACAGCATTTAATGCAACTGTATTCAAAATGAAAGTCTTTAATTCCCAGACACTATGAAGGAAATAGCCCACATATTTCTGTTGGAGATCCCGCTTTACTGAGAGACATAATGGTCAAGGATTTCGGCTCTTTCACCGGAAGAAGAGTAAGTCTGTTTTACTTTTAAGTATGCCACATCGTGTAATATTTTCAAATCTTCGAAATATATCACATTCTTTCGAAAGTATTTTAATGAAATATTGAATTCGGGAACACTACCTCGAAATCTTTTTAAAACCATTTAAAAAAATGTTTTCGAAAGGATTTAGCGCAGATCTTATAAGCCTAGATTGAATTTCAGGTCGAAGTGAGAGGACTAATAGAATACCAAAAATCGTCGATACCCATGTTGAAAGATCAGTCAACATATTAAAATTCTCTCGAGTACTTATTTGGCATCTAGTTCTTTCAACAAAATTACATTTGTGGGACAGCTTCCACATTATGAGAGTAGCACAACCTCGTTCAATAAAATATACACTGAAATCAATAATGTACTTGCGACATGGACAAACTTTTGAGAGGGGTGGTTTAATGAAAGAAGAATTAGAATGAATGAAAACGAATTAATTGAATTGAATTTAATGAAAGAAGAATTCGCATACATCAGCGCAGATTGGACAAAGCAATCTTTTTGTGCTACAAAGCAGAGAACACTAAAAATCGAACACACGTAGGTGAAGAAACATGTTTTTATTAATATAAAAAAAGATGCATTCGCGAAATGCACAGTGGTCACAAGAAGTGACTGGATTAACTCACGCGATGTACCACAGCTTGATCTCATTGGAACATAGAATCACGAACATTCACGAAAACTCCAAGGTTATCTTGGACGGTTGTGGCAACTTATAGAGATATGCGCAATAATATCTTGAGCACTGACAACGGAAGAAAGCTTTCAAGCATTTCAGAATTTTCCTGTGTTTGGGTTGGTTAATGTATGGAACCTATATAATGTATGGAACCTATATAATTTATGGAACCTATATAATTTATTGAACCTATATAATGTATGGGACCTATATAATTTATGGAACCTATATAAT